>JAPEUT010000002.1:0-268772 GCA_027946375.1 Neodidymelliopsis sp. IMI 364377
GTGCTGCCCAGGTGGAGGGCGCCGCCTGTTAGGGGGGAGGGAGTGAATTCTTGTTTTTTCCCCGCTGCTGCTGCTGCTGCTGCTGGATGTGGTTGTTGGTGGAGGGAACTCGGAGGGTCTAGAGATGTGGGGTACAGAGTCGACAAGGGGACGGGTGGAATGGGGAGGAAGTCGAGTGTCATGTTTGCTGTTTTGTCGAAAGAGATGCGTAACTTTAATGGCGTGTCTTGATTCCCTTCTTCGTGTTTCTCTTTCTTCTGCCAATCTTTGACGCCTGATAGTAGTTCCTCGTGCAAGGCTGCTCCGTCGCTCAGTCGCGCCGTCACGAGGTCAAAGTCGAAGTGCTGCGCTGCTTCTACCATGCGGTCGCGGTGGTAGGCGAGCATGTAGAAGGGCGAGGGGGTGAGGAAATTTAGCTCTGGGCGCGAGTTTTCGGGCGACGAGAGGAGGAGCGGGTCGTAGCGGATGGAGGTGAAGAGTTGGAAGGTTGGGGGGAGGGACATGGTTGTTTTGGTTGGTGTCTTGGTTGACGTCTTTGAGAGGGTGTTGTGTTGGTGGAGTTTGGTAAAGATGAGTAGTGCGAGTTGATAATGCAAGGTTACCTCGCTATGATGTGGGCAGTGTGTTTTTTCTAGTTGTCTCATAAATCATTAATGCTGTGTTGTGCTACGCTACGCTCTGCTCTGTGTTCTATGGTGGTCGTCAGTTGATGGACGGCTCCACTACTTCGCCTCTAAACTCCGATTACGCCGATGCCGTGATGGATGGCGGTGTGCAGGCGTGCAGGCGTGCAGGGAGGTCAAGTGTTGTCTCAAACAAACAAACACGGGGCTTGCATCTTGTTCGTAGAAGCAGAAGAGACAGACTGCGAGACTCGAGAATCATGCTATCAAGACTCAACGTTACAGTGCTGTCACGTGAAAGATAGACGGCAGACGTTGGAGAGCAACCACAACAGCAAAGAATATACATACAACGAGCAAGAGAAGTCTGCTCGGGCAATGTGCTTACACGTGGACACGAATAAGTGTCAAGCGTTGTGTTGACGTGGATTGCATGGTCGACCTGGGACGTCATTCAGCATTGACCAAGCTCACCCAAGTGAATTTCCGACGCGCAGCTTCTGCAGCACCTCATCCACCACCACCGCCATTGCGCGCCGTCCCTTTCTGCTTTGTATTCTCGTCTCTTTAATATCCCCTTTTGCACCATGGCCAACAGCACAAACGCCCCCGCACCGGTGCTCAGCGCACCAGGGCCGTTCCCCGTAGGCATCCCCGAGCAAGGCACAAGTTCGCTATGGGACCGGCTGTCGAGCTGGGCGGCGGACAACAAGGGCGTCGTCTACACGATTGCAGGCGTGACGCTCGTCGTGGGCGCCGGCGGGGCCATCTACTACCTCAACGCCTCCGACTCGTCGCCGGACGCAGCCGCGTCGGGCACAGCGAACAAGCGCAAGAAGCAGCGCGAGCGGAGGCGCGAGAAGGAGCGCGAGGCCAAGAAGGCCGCCGACAAGCTGGACACGCCCAAGACAGGTGCGCAGACGGAGGGCGTCGCCGCGAGTAAGGCCGGGGCTGACGGGGCGACAGATGCACAGAAGGCGGCCGTAGCAGCCTCAGCCGACGACGAGCTGCCAGACGTCGACGAGAGCACAGTGGGCGCGCTGTCCGACGAGGTAAACCACACACACACATGCACATCACATGACACCACTCGAACTGCACTGACACCAGACAGGACCGCAAAGACTACGCCGCCAAGCTCAAGGCCGCCGGCAACAAGGCGTACGGCTCCAAGGACTACAACCGCGCCATCGACCTCTACGGCAAGGCCATCCTGTGCAAGCAGGACCCCGTCTTCTACTCGAACCGCGCCGCCTGCTACAACGCCATGTCCGACTGGGACAAGGTCATCGACGACACCACGGCCGCCATCAACCTCGACAACGAGTACGTCAAGGCCCTCAACCGCCGCGCCAACGCCTACGAGCAGGTCGAGCGCAACAGCGAGGCCCTGCTCGACTACACAGCCAGCTGCATCATCGACGGCTTCCGCAACGAGAGCAGCGCCCAGAGCGTCGAGCGCCTGCTGAAGAAGGTCGCCGAGCAAAAGGGCAAGGCCATCCTCGCCTCCAAGGAGAAGAAGCTGCCCAGCCCCACCTTTGTCACAAACTACCTGCAGAGCTTCCGCCCCAAGCCTGCGCCCGCCGGCCTCGACGACGACGCCGAGCTCGACGAGGAGAGCGGCAAGGGCCAGCTGCGCAAGGGTCTCCGCGCCATGGGCACCAAGACGGCCGAGGGCTACGCCGAGGCTGCCTCTGCCTTTGACCGCGCCCTCGAGCTCGGTGACCTGGGCGAGCACGAGGCGTTTGCGTATAACATGCGCGGCACCTTCCGCTACCTCAAGGGCGACAACGAGGATGCCCTGCACGACATGGACAAGAGCGTCGAGCTGCAGCCTGCCCTGACACAGAGCTTCATCAAGCGCGCCAGCATGCACCTCGAGCTCGGTACGTAGACCCACGACAGACATGCTGACAGCCACACTGACACCCCCCCCCCCCCAGCCAACCCAGAGGCCGCCGAGGCCGACTTCGCAACCGCCCTCGCACAGAACGAAAAGGACCCCGACATCTTCTACCACCGCGCCCAGCTCCACTTCATCAAGTCCGAGTTCGGTGAGGCCGCAAAGGACTACCAGCGCTCCATCGACCTCGACGAGACCTTCATCTTCTCGCACATCCAGCTCGGTGTTACACAGTACAAGATGGGCAGCATTGCCTCGTCCATGGCCACCTTCCGCCGCTGCATGAAGAACTTCCAGAACGTGCCCGATGTCTACAACTACTACGGCGAGCTGCTCCTCGACCAGCAAAAGTACCAGGAAGCCATTGAGAAGTTCGACACAGCCGTCGAGATGGAGAAGTCGTCCAAGCCCCTCGGCATGAACGTCCTGCCCCTCATCAACAAGGCCCTCGCCCTCTTCCAGTGGAAAAACGACTTTGGCGACGCAGAGAAGCTCTGCGAAAAGGCCCTCATCATCGACCCAGAGTGCGACATTGCCGTCGCCACAATGGCACAGCTGCTCCTGCAGCAGGGCAAGGTCACCGAAGCCCTCAAGTACTTTGAGCGCGCCGCCGAGCTGTCCCGCACAGAAGGCGAAATCGTAAACGCCCTCAGCTACGCAGAAGCCACCAGGACGCAGCTCGAGGTCCAGGAAAAGTACCCCAAACTTGCCAGCAGACTGGGCGCCATGGGCGCCGCGGCTGGTGCTGGCGGCTTTGGCATGCGGTAATTCCTCCCCTGGGGCCGTGTGTGGCTTGTTGTTGGAGGGAAGAATCTTGTAATTACTACTACCACTACTACTCTCCTCGGACAGGATAGGATGGCATGGGATGAGATGAGATGAGATGAGATGAGAAAAATGTCTTGTCATGTCATTTTTTTTTGTCCAAAGTTTTTTCTTGCTCCAGAATCGGCGTTTTGTAAAATGTACATGTACATCAATCAGTCTTGGAATGTTAGAATATTCTCATTGCAAACATCATCTTCGTTGCGTTTTGTCTTTTAAACACTCACTCAGCCACGAGGCTGGTTGGTCCGTGTTGTACAAACCCACCACCTACTTGAGGGCTGAGGCTGGGAAACAAGGTAACACAATGACAAGCAGTGAGTGCGAGAATGCTGATCCAATACTCGGGTCCGTGCTTTTACATGAATAAGCGGTGCATCGAGATTATTGGCAGGAGATAACATGTAAGTTGAGTTTAGCTCTTACAGAGCTAGTTTTGTCATGTGGTATTGGATTATGTCTCAAGGGTTACTTGAAGGTGCTTTTTTGCCAAATAAACAAAAAGACATTACACACGTGGTAGAACGCCGGGGGAGGGTATCTTGAGCTGAGAAGTAGGTACGGAGAAGTGAAGAAGAAGAAAAAGAGCAAAAAGAAAAGCATGTGGGACTATAGGTGCGCTGACAAGTGCAGATCTGAAGTACGGCTAACTCAAGCTGGGACGTCATAGCCTGACTTCTTAGGACCGAAGATCCAGTCTGTGTTGAGTCAGTATGATTGTCTTTACCACGGTAACGGTATTGGTACGTACACTGCGCGCTGTACTTGACTTCAAAAGCAGCCTTCTGGCCCTTGCAAGTCGCAGGCTTGTTACCACCTGCTGTCTCAATACGATACACGGTATCGATGCCACCGTGGGAGAGTCCCTTGGTGTCCTTTAGCAACAGCCACTTGATAGCGCCTTCTGCGCCTGCGCCAGGGCAAGATGCACCCGGTGCGTCGGTTTCGTTCAGCTTGCCGACGACGGTAAGAGGGTAGGGAGATGTCGAGAGCTGGTCCAGAGCGAAGACGGGCGAGGCGCCGCTGAAGAAGTGGTGCCCGAGCATGTGCTCGTAGCCGAGCGACTGCAGGTTTTGCGTGAAGCGCTTGGGTTGCGAGCTGAGGGAGAGGGCTAGAGGGGAGATGGATGGGATGGTCCATTTGGCCATGGGGTCTTTGACGAGTTGGGTGCCGATGTCGTAGAGCTGGGCTGGGTGGTGTTAATTTGAGGTTCTATCTGCGGATAATGGAGTCCCTACCAGTGGCACCAGTGGTACCTGGAGCAACACTCTCGTCGTCACTCGCACACGTGTAGTTCTGCGTGCCGATACCAAGAACGACGTACTTGAGCTGGAGGCCGTCTGGAGCAGGAAGTGCGCTCTTGGGCATCAGCTTGGCGAGCTTGTCAAGGTTGCTGACAGGTGTGTACGTCTGCTTGGTGGGCAGAGCACTGACTGAGCTAGCGAGCAGGGCGAGAGCCGATACGGTAGCGGAGAGTGTGAAACGCATAGTGACGGGTAGTGAAGACAAGATGAAAGCGAAGAGATAGAGGGTGTAAGTGAGAAGAGGACGAAGATGTTTCCAGACAGTCCGCTTTGACCTTTGAGTTCACAGGGAAGGAGCAGTTGTGTCGTCGGCGTGCAGGTTCTCTTTGTTACCAGGCGGTTAAGTTTCTTATACCTCTGTGTCAATCACCTTGATCCCTGCTTCTGGACGTTGGACAGACCGCGCCTGCATGCTAGTCCACGCGCCATATGCATGCGAGTGGGTGGAGGCGACCATGTTCGCGACCGGATACTGCTCTGCTACCCGTGAGGCGACATGCAACTTGGAGCTGGTGCGACCTCCAGCCAACCTGGAGATGTTCCTAGCGCGAGTGTAATAGATGGCGCTTTGCCCGTAGCAGCAGGCAGGTCCTGAACCTTGTTTCGCTGTAAGCGCTGATACGTTCAATGCGGAAGTCTGTGCAAGGACCCTGGGCGTTACGACGGGAGTGCATGCTTATTGCCTGCCTGAGCCGCACGTCGATGGCGCTGCTTTTCGTGTTGAGCCTCCATTCGCACGACCATGTCTTGTGCGTGTTGGATGTTTGACATCGCCTCCACAACATCGCGGCAAAGCAGAGTGAAGTCTGCCTCACGCGAGGCGAAGGTGAATGTCCAACAATACTCACGACAAAGCCCCTCAGGCGCCCTCCCGCGAGACCAACAACCTCACGACTACCGATAAAGTCCAATGCGAGGCTGGACCGTTGCTCTCTCCCGTGACGAACAAGAGGTTGGGTGGTGGCCACAGCGTCCTGCAGGCGCCATGCAGACCACGGCTGGTAAATGCCCAGATACAGACGAAAAGGCCGCAAATGACCTGATAATAGAGTGCAGAAGCTATTGAATAGCCCCGCTTTTGGCTTGAATGTAAGCTAAATGTTGGCAGCGCCTACATACGTTAGATTGCGGAGTCGTATGCCATGGCGAGGTCAGCACATGCAGCGTTAGGTAGTGCGGCAGACTCGGCAAGCTGGAAGAGATAGATGAGTACGAGGGAGCTGTTGTCTGAGCTGCGTAAATTCACAAATGGCTGATTTGGAGCTGTAGACTGCCCGGTAAAGTGCTTGAGACCTTCACGCTGATCTGTGCTTGCAATTTCCACATCCTGTGAAAGCAAAATACCCCATAAATATGTTTTATCCCTCTTCTGGCCGGAGAAGTAACAGCCAGAAGGTGCGTTAGCCTCCTGCATGTCAGCGAAAAGAGAGCAATTAGCCTGCTTTTTCCAACACATGTGGAGATTTGGGGATCCGTTTCGTGAGCAACTTTTTCGGCTGCGCGGGCCATGACTCTGGTCGCCTACAGGTCGCAATAGTGCATGGGACGTCGAGAAGTATTGGCAGATCATGGATCCGGCTCTTGAAAGTTGGCTCCGAAGCACGGTGAATCGCTGGACGGCCACTAGAAACGGCAACGGGAAGTGGGGCTTCAGGCCGAGGCTTTGGTGACCACATCACTCCAACATCCTCGCCTATGCAGGCAGATTTGACTTGCAGTGTCGACCATGCATCCACTGAACGCCAGCTCGGAGCTGACCCCATTCTGACAACAAGAAGACTGTCAGAGCTAGTTGACTTACAACTTAGGTGGCGGTTTTCATAGGCGCTACTTGATCGTCTAATGATGGAATTACTACGCCTTGGTGCTGACATGCTTGGTGTCTGGGCAAATGTGTTGTTGCCATTGTTGGTGAGTACATCCTCGGCTAAAGATACGCGTACTGATGTATTCGAACAAGTCAATTCTACTCTATGGTGCTTACAATGCCTGGCTACACCCACTACGTCACTACCCGGGACCTCTCCTTTGGCGCGCCTTTCTCTTTCCGTATGTGGTATCAACCCACAAAGGGCAGCTTCACAAACAGCTCAAGGAATTCCATACCATCTACGGAACCATTGTACGCATTGCACCGAATGAACTATCCTACGCCGATAGTACAGCATGGAAGGATATATACACCACCACAGACCCTTCTTTTCCACGAAACAACACCTGGTTTAGGAAGCAAAGCCCGGATGAACCGCACTCAATCATGGGATTCAACGAAGAAACGCACGCAAGATTCAAGCGTGCCTTTGCGAATGCCTTCTCAGATAAGAGCTTGAGAGACCAAGCGCCCATTGTAGAAAACTACGTCGACCAGTTGATGTCAAAGCTCCAAGAATCCACGGCAAAAACCATGGACCTAGAACACTTGATGGAGTGTATCAGCTTCGACATCGGAAGCGATCTTTCATTCGGCGAATCCTTCGACTCACTGAAAACCGGCAAAGTACATCCCTGGGTCGAAGTAGCAAAAGGCTTCGGAAAAGGCCTTGCCCTCATTGCCTCCATCAACCAATACCCCCCACTCGAACGCCTCCTACGCTTCATCATCCCCAAGAAAGTCCTACAAAAAATGCAAGGCCACGCACAAATGAGCAGCGCCATGGCCCAAAAACGCCTCGCAACACACACCTCGCGCCCAGACTTCGTAACCCCCACAAAAGCCCACGTCGACGCCAAAGGAGGCATAACTGGCAAAGAATGGGACATCAACCTCATGATTCTAGTCTTTGCCGCCAGCGAAACAGTCGCATCGGCACTAACCGCCATTTTCCGCCACCTGGTGCAACACCCGGGTGTCCTGCACCGTCTAACCAGCGAACTGCGCGCTACGTTCTCGTGCGAAGCAGACGTGACCATCGCGTCCACGGCACAGCTTCCCTACCTCAATGCCGTTATAAACGAGAGTCTGCGTATCGCTCCCCCCGTCGTGATCGGTGTGCCTCGCGTTGTGCCCGCGGGAGGTGCAACGGTTTGCGGACGCCATGTACCAGCCGGGGTGAGTCGCACTGTACACTTTTACGTCTTTATCGTAACCGGTTGTAAACCCAATAAAAAAATGCCACTCAACTAGTCCCCTCATCAATATCGTCAAACCCCCCCTGCTAACATCCTCCATAGACCTACGTAGCCTACAACCAACACGCCGCAAACCGCCAATCCTACAACTTCCACGCACCCAACTCCTTCATCCCTGAACGCTTCCTCTCCCCCGCTAAAGGCCCTTCTCTCTACGCCAAAGATAACATGGCAGGGTTCAAGCCTTTTGGCGTGGGACGGCATCAGTGCATTGGGATGAAATTGGCGTGGGCAGAGATGCGCGTCGTTGTCGCGAGGGTGCTGTGGCAGCTCGATATCAGATTGGCCGAGGAAGGGGATGTGTGGGATTGGGGGGAGCAGGCGACGTATATTTTCTGGGAGAAGAGGGCGTTGAGTGTTTCAGTTACGGAGAGAGAAGATGATGGGGAGTGAGGTGTGGATATTTGAGTAGAAGAGTAGCTTTTTGAATATTTGAATTGTGAAAGGTTCCATGGGTGAGAATTGTGTAGAGCAATCTCCCACTCCCTCACTACTCTTTTCAACACTTTCCATGTCTAAAAAATCTGCTGATCATCATACGCACGCACCTTCTCGAGATGCGCCTTCACCTGACTATAATCCCTGCAAACATGCTTGCTATCCCATCCATCACTCCCACCGTTATGATCCGGGAACGTCGTCTCCAGACCCTCGAGCGCCAAATCAGCACTGCACGTGATGGCCTGGCGCATATAATCAAAGCAGTGAATCATATGCCAGTGGTGGTCCTCAGGCAGCTCAATCCCGCTCTTGAGGCCCGAGTAGACTTCGACGACGGCGTACAGGCAGTGCAGCTGGTGGGTCATGGAGGTGGTGAAGACGGTTTTGTTTTGGTCCCAGACGATGGGGGTGGGGAGGTCGTGGTAGTCTTCTGGGTGCTTAATGTGTTGGAAGCCCATGCCGACGGGGATGAGTTCATTCCAGGCGGCGAGGGTTTCGGGCTTGAAGAAGTCGGAGGTGTTGTAGGGGGCGAAGGTCTGGTTGATGGCGAAGGTGGTGACTTTTGTGGGGACTGAATGATGTTAGGAGGGTTGAGGTTTTGTAAGTTCAGAGGGAAAGACGCACTGTGTGGACCCCACCCGGTCATGTCGCCGCCCACTTCTTTCTCACTTGTTGTTGATGGTCTAGTCCATTTTGAATCCATTAATAGACCTTGTTCGCGTGCTAAGAGGCCAACTATGACGACTTGTAGTGCGATAACGATGAACCACCGTAAAGCAGAGAGGCAAGGCGGGCAGAGTATATCTCTTCTCGAGCGGGAAGGCCTTGTGTAATCATTTGCTGCCCATCCTTTTTCGGCTCCGACAAGAGATTCGACTTCTGTTGAGGAGTCGTCGTCATGGCTGTCGTGTGGCCGTACGTCTGTGTATTGATGCTGTCGAGGCATGATGTGTAGATGTGGTGACGCCGGGTCTGTAAATTGGGTATTACGAAAAGAAGGTGAGCACAGCTGAAGAGCCAGAGGCAGCAGGGCGCCAGCTCCTGTTTGTATTCGAACCCATACGGGTCGGCCCACCTGCTTGTGCTGCGACCGGACATGTTTGGCGTCGCTTGCCGCTCGCGAGTCGGCAATGGACTTTGCTACTTCTCGAAGAAACGGATGGCATTTCTGAACGCGACGCAGGGAGTCTGAGACGGTGTTGGAAGCATCTTACATGCTTTCTAGCCGACAAAGGTTAGCTTGTCGTGATGAAACGCCTGGTGAACCGCCAAGCGTGAGAGGCTAAATCCGCCTTCCGCAGCAAGCGAGCATGGTGTGAAACTCAGACTGAACGTCACCGATAACGTAGTGGTTGTTGCTACTGTCTTCTTTTCGCTATCGTTGAGATCTCGTGGTGTGTAAGGTGCCGTGCGGTCTGTCGAAGCGGGTACTGTTTTCGATGTAGGTACTGCTGTCCTGCTTCGGTCAAGCTACGAAACGACGGGCCAGTGGTCATGACGCGGACGCGTGGTAACGACACCACTGCTACCTGGTAATCGAGGTGGCTTGAACCATAGCGGTATGATGGAGATAACTGTGAGTTCGGAAGGTGACATTGATATCCAGACGATGTGTGACTTGATGATCGCTTCGGCTATGTCAATTTGCCAGTACCCAACGTAGAGGTATGTTGTTAGATGATAGGATGTTTCGAGGTGATGAGCTTGGTGGGGTCTTGAATATTACAAGAGTATGTGGGTGGGTGTTTGGGACGTGTCGCTCTCGACACCAATCAATACAAAACTTCAAGATTGGTTCGCTGCACGCCCTGACAACTGACAGTCGAACTCCAAGTCGAGAGAGATGGTTTCGAGCGTGTGTGCATGGAGGTGAAAGGTGTGTATGCAGATCATGTACAGCTATCTTGACGAGTCGGCTTGGCAGCGTTTTTTCTTTTGAGTGACCGTCCTTGAGCAGCGCGTATACAGCCTAGGTCTACCCCCAGATCGAGGAACGCAGACTGCCATTGTTTTGAATCGTGGTGCAGTTTTGTACGAAGTGCATCGAGCGCTGATCTAGAAAAGGTTGTCGACGTTGTGGTTGTGTGGCGCCTCGTAGGCGCTAGCGCTCAAGGCAAACGTAGCAGCCTACATGGAAAGCCGTACGATTGACCTTGACTAGATTGTTTGGTTGGTACTGTTGAACATGAAGATTGAACGCGCCATGCTACAAGGATCATCGCTTCACACAGAGATCGCTTCGGATAACCCACTTCTCGCCTTGCAACACTTCGCGACCCTCGTGAAGCATGCAGTCGGCTCCATGCTTGTGCAAGAGTGCGAGGCCAACCTCGAGGCCAACGATGAATGGCTTCGGTCGCGGCTCTCTACTCTTCTTCTTTGGAGGGTCGGGATAGAAGACCGTTTCACCGCCGATGCAACCTGTAGCAGGAGAGGTGAGATACAACAAGAGGGTCCATGTGGTACGTGCAGGAGTGGGTGGAGAACTTGGTACAGTCACGTTGTTGAAGTCATCATCTGTTACATCGTCAGCGAGGTCTACGTCAGGTGCAGTAGGTTTTGCCTTGCGAAGCGAAGAGAGGGTGAGGTGATGCGTACAATGCTGATCGAAGAATTGGCCCTTTGAGTATCGATAGATGCGAATATTGGGATTTAGACCAATAGGCTCACCGCCCCATAACTCTCTAGGCTGAGCCTCAACCAAGCTTTTCAGAGAAGTTCCACTCCACAGTCTCTCTGCGAAAGCGGGGTCGTCGATTTGGTAACGATCGTTGACACGAACTGCGTCGCCTTTTTTGGGCTTGCCAGGCGTTGTAGTCAACGGGAGAGAGGACAGGAATGACACATAGTTCTTGCAGAGAGTTGCAGTCCAGAAAGTGGGAATGGTAACAATCTGCCCGGGAAGCAGCTCTTGCATCGACAAGTCTGCCTCTGGTATGAGTGGAGTAAAAGCTGGCCAGTTTGGCCTCTGCTGAGCTGCCGGTGGAGGTGCTGAATGTTTGGGCACAGGCTCAGCTTTTCCTTTCTTTTTAGGGGCCATGATGCGTGAGAGAATAAACGTATTGTGGATGGGGTAGTCCTACTTGGTCGGTGCGGCCTGCAGGCTGGGGTGAAGTTTGGGAGGAAGGGACCTCTGGATGGTTCCTTCCACCAGCAGAACCGTGGGGACAAGGCTTGGAAAAGGATGGAGAAGACCTAGGCAGGAGCTTTTTATAGTCTTTGTGACGCCCTTCTGACGATAGTGAATGATATTCTCACTCCCCGAATCTGTCGCAGGTGCTCAGTTTTACAGTTTTACTAACTCTTGTGATTGCGCAGGACAATCACCAGTCGCAGTTCGCAAAGATGGCGGCAACAAGTGTGCGAGGCAGGTTTGACGCCGACTCTCACTACACACAAGCACACGATGCAGATGCAAATGCAGAATTCAACCAGCTCTGGAACGAGATCATGAGTGCTGTCGACGAGGCCAGCAGCAGCAGCAGCAGCAGCAGCAGCAGCAGCAGCCAAGCTGCCCGTGCACCCCCGGCAGCGCCAATGCTAGCGCATCAGGCCGTGCAAGCCTCTCACGAGCAGGACCGAGAGAGAACCCGGCTGGGAGACTTCACCGCGTCGCTCGCACTTCGCAACGCCGTTCCCCTCGCAGACGCCGACGCAGCACGCAGCTTGTTTGACGCACACACCTTCGGTCTGGCTGGTGAGTATGCGCGACACCTCAGGCGCGCCTTCCGCGACGCACAACTGCCGTGTGGGCCGCCGATGCAGCAGCGACTAACCGTGTTCCGCGCAGACTCCAACCCGTTCGACGTTCAACACCCACCGCGCAGCTTCGCCCACGAAGATGGAGGCGCCAACATGCTCCTAGCATCCGGCGCGCCCCAGCCCTCGCTCCTCGACCATGACGGCCCTCACCATGCACCCACCGACGGCCCTCTCTTGCCCGCCCAACCTGCTGCTGCCGACATGGAAGGCGCCGCCTCTGCCCTGCCCGCGACCTCCGATGCGCCTGCCGCTGCGCCTGCCGCTGCCGCTGCAGCACCGCCTGCCCTCCCCGACTTCACCGCTGGGGAGGACGGCGCGCTGCCAGCCACAGACCTGAGTCTCGACACCACCGCCGCAGCGACCAGCCTGCCGACCCCCCTGGGCGAGCCCATCTCGCTGGCCCAGCCCTTGAACATGGGCCTCGCCATGGACATGGACATGAGCATGAACATGAACATGAACATGGACCTGAACATGAACGTGCCTATCAACGGCCTGGACATGGCCGGCGACTTCATGCCCATGAACCTCCCAGACCACGACGCCGCCAGCGAAGAGCGCCTCACTGCCTTTGCGCGCCTGCGCTTCGATGACGGCTCCTACTACATGCACACCTACCAGATCATCCTCGGCCGCAACCTTGCCCTCGCCCGCAAGGACATGCGCCGTCTCGCCAAGGTCGACCTCCTCAAGGCCCAGGGCGACGTCGACGCCGCAAACGAACTGCTGCACGGCAAGAAACGGAAGCGTGGTCGACGCGGTGCCCCCAGCGTCATCAGTGAGAAAGGTGGCATTGTCAGCGCACGCATAGAATCCATGCCGCTGGAGTACCAGCAGCGACGCCATCCTTCACAGTCCGCCAGCTCGGGCTCCCACCAGAACGGTGAGGCCGCCGAAGAGAAGCCCGCCGAGCGTGCTCCCCAAGATGTCATCATGCAAGCATTTCCTGAACGCCCTGACCATTTCGATGGCCACGTTCCTGAAGACCCACATGACTGCCCCCTCGTCCCCATACACCCAGAGCACATCACCGCTAAGACCGGTAATCAGGGGCCCAAAGGTATCTCACGTCGCCACGCAAAGATTTTCTACAATTTTGAAGAAGGCACTTTTTGCATCGAAGTTCTCGGTAACAATGGTTTGCATCACGAGGGTGAATTCTGCCCTCAGGGCGCCATCGTTCAACTAGACCATGGCGATAACCTCTCCATTGGCGCTGTGAATATGCAATTCTATCTGCCCGACATTGCTCTTACTGAACAGCAACGGCATCGACAAGAGTCTGGCTCCCGACCCATGAGCTTCTCTTTTGAGAATGGCCATGGTGAGATGGAGAGTGAAGAGGAGATGAGCTCAGACAGCGAAGGGCAAATGAGTATCAATCCTCGTCAAGTGTACTATCATCCTGTCGATAGCGAGATGGAGTCTGAAGACGATGCCAACGACGATGACATGGACGAGTACGAAGAGCCTGCACCAAAGCAGAAGATCAAGCTCAAGCTCAAGGCCCCACGTCCACGCCCACGCGACCTCTCTCCGCCTCGCAAGAAGTCGAAGAAGGAGCTAAAGAAGGCTTTGGAAAAGAAGAAGAGAAAGCACAGAGATCGAGAGGAAATAGATTACGACCCTGAAGAGTCGCCTATCAAGAAGATCAAGAAGATCAGGCCTCCACCAGAAGAACCTGTCCGTACCTCGCCTGTCAAGGAGCCCAAGGCGCCAAAAGAGGTCAAGGAAGTCAAAGATGTTAAGGAGAAGGAAATCCAAGAACCGAAAGCAGCCAAAGAGGTCAAGGAGCCCAAAGAACCGAAGGACAAAGGCAAAGCGCCCACGAAGGCACCCTCCAAAACCCCTGCACCTGATGAGGCGACGCCAGATGCGGTCACGAAGGAGACGCCTGTCAAGGAGAAGCCCGAGCCGGTCAAGTCTGTTCCAACCGACAGTCCACCACTTCTTCGCAAGCCTCTCGAAGCCGAGATCGAGGCTGGTGGGGAAATCGAAGGTCTCATTACAGAAGAGATGGCCCGACAGCACAATCTCCCAGCAAGTCTCGTTGGACACGTGGTGGAGAAACGAAAGGGTCCAGGTCGACCGCCCAAAGATGGTATCATGTCAAAGCGACAACGTTCCCAGCTCATCAAGCAAGCAAAAGAGATTGAGAGGGCTAAAGCTGCCGGAATCGATCCTGCTGACATACCCGCGCCATCCATCAAGCCCAAGATCACGAAGCGCAAAGATTCGAACGCGGGAGAAGGCGATGGTGACGATATCTTGGAATCGACTGAGAAGGGTGACGGTACCATCATGGGTGACAAGAAGCAAGCCAAGCCGATCAAACCACCGCGCACCCCATCGCCTGAAATGCGCATCGAAGACTACAGCGAGGAGCAGCTGCAGCGCCCATCGGCCAATTATGTGGTACTCATTCATGAAGCCATCTCGTCGTCTGGCAATGGCCAGATGAACCTTCAACAGATCTACAATTACATCGAAAAGAAATACCCTTGGTATAAGTTCAAGACTACGACGAGTGGTTGGCAGTCGAGTGTCCGACACAATCTTGGTCAGCACGATGCTTTTGTGAAGGGAGACAAAGAAGGCAAAGGTTTCAACTGGCGTATCAATCCTGAAGTTTCAATTGAGAAAGAGCGCAGGAAGAGGCAGGTCAGCCCGCCGGTCAACCATGCTCAGCGACAACAGTACTACCCTCCACCGAATGGCTACCCTCCATACCCACCTCAGCCTGGCTACCCTTATCATCCAGGCATGCCTCCACCTGGCATGCCACCGGCGCCGCCTCGACTTCCACCCAGCATGATGGCTTCTGCTCCTCGTCTGCCTCCAAGTATGGCTCGAGATGCGAATGTCGCAACGCCCGCAGCACCTCAAGGGGCGCCTCCACCCTCACCTTACGCTTCGCCCTGGGCTGGTGGCAATCCAGCAGGTAGTCCTCCTGCACCGATGCCTCCACGTCCCTACCCACAGCCTCCCCATGGAACTCCGCCAGTTAGCTCAGCGGGAGCTGGACCAAGTGGACAGTACGGCGTGCTTTATCCAACAAGCGCCCCACCCTCACACAATGGGCACACTGCAGCAAGCCCTTACGGTGGCCAGTATGCTACTGCAGGTGCGAGTCCCTACGGTCCTGGACCGGGCCGCCCGTATGCTCCATATCCGTCTCAGGGTTATCCTCCAGCTGGTCCTCCAGGTCCTCCAGGTCCCCCGGCGCAGAACCCAGCGCTGCCGCACTCGCAGCCTGCTCCACAAGCTCAACCGGGTCAAGCGCTGCCGGCCAGCAGCCCTGCGCCGTACACGCCAGGCCGCTATCCTGCCAATACCAATCAGGACCTGATTCGTCAACTCGAAGCTTTCAGAAGAGTCTACTTGGCGCAGAGATCAGAAGACGGTGAAGACAAAAAGGTCGACAACGCAATCAGAGCTTTCATAGATACTAGTGTGCCGCAAGCAAGTCTCACTGAGTCGGAACAGCAGCTACTGACAGCAATCTCGAACATTCCTCATTTAAGAGATTATCGGGCAAACCCCACTGTCGTCAAGCAGGAGAACACCACGGCTCAGCATCCCGTTACGAGTACTGCTGCTGCGGGTACTGCTGCCGCCATTGCAGCGGATGCTGCAGCCAGTACAACCCCAAACGCGCTTTCGAGTGTGCAGCCTCAGCAGGCGCTGCAGCCACAATCAACAGCATCTCCTGCAATACCTGCGCCAGCAGCAACTGCGCCTGCAACGCCTGTTCCGGCAACCAGTGAACCTCACAAATTCACACCCAACATGACTGTTGCCGCTGCTGCTACTGCCCCTGCGCTGCCAGGCCCGGTCTCTTCTTTGCCTCCCTCGCATCGTCCCAGCGTTGAGCCGCTCACCCCTGTACCAGGCTCTCCAGCAGTACAGAACGGAACGCCGATGATCAAACGCTCAATCACTGAGATTACAGCTGCCGATCTTGCTGCAAAGGCAACAGACAAGAAACCTGAGGACGACAACACGCCTGGCAAGACAGAGTAGTTCTCTAGGCAACGAATAGCCGCGTGGGGAGCGTTTCGAGCAAGGGCTCAGAATGGGATTGATGACCCGGTAACTTGAGAGTTTGTCTTATCTTCTTCGTATATATTGCATGACATTCTTTCCTTTCTCCAACCACCTTTCAGCGATACGACACGAAACGGATCATGGCTACGAACAGTCCACGCTTCTTCTTTTATCGGCGTTCAGGCAGCCTACATTATCCCGACCTTGCGATATTGATACCCGGCGGTGCCTCGGTCTGGGCTTTCAAAAGTGAATTTGGCGTTGCCTTTGCAGCGGCACTGTACCTCTGTTCAGAGGGCTCATGATGTGCGCTGATAATGGGAGGAACCACTCGACATAGTATAGCTCACGGTAGGCTTAACCTACCAATGAATAGTACATGCAAGCATTCCACTCCCCCTTTACCGCCTGAGTGAGCCTGCTGCCTGATGGTCCACTTGCATGTAAGATGAGGAGGAGTCTTGGTCAAAGCGACAATCTACATGCACTGAAGTGGCCCATGATCTTAAAAATATCAAGTATGAACTTGGAAGTATCTGAATTTGCAAGGTATATCGTTTCGCACGTCCCAGCTTCCAGCGCGTAGCTGTGTCGCGTTGTAATAGGCGGTGCAGGCACACAGCCTCGAGGGAAAATCCAATCAGGTGTGGTAGGAAAAGAGCAAGATGACCAAGCTCCTGTAGAATCGCCATACGCCGTACATGTCTTCCGCCCCTTGCGCAAAGAAATCTCTATTCCCCAACATCTCGAACTAGAACCAAGCAGCCGTCTTCTTGCATTTGACTTGCTTCTCGCTCAAGCACACGCTCACATAGCCATCTCGGCTTGCAGCTTCCTCAGTTCTTCCTCCTCGTCGTCTTCCTCGACCCGCTGTGGCGCCTTGCCCCTGACTTCTGTCGCTGGCGCAGCGGGCATCCGTCCAACGGCCACCTTGTCGCCCACGGGCACGTTGCCAGTCTTCAGCATGTCCTCGTCTAGCTTCTCCTGCTGCAGCTCTGCGAGCTCTTCGTCCAGCTCGTCTTCGTCGATGCCGCCTGTTGTTACGCCCGAGGTTATTGCTTCGCTGATCTCTTCGCCAATTGCGTGCTGCTCGCGGAGGTCTTCCCTGGTGAGGTGTTAGCAAGATGTCTGGTATAACACTCGACGTGTAGTGAGGCCGTGCAAAGTGGTGTACAGGGAGAACGTACATAACGTTGTCGACCTTGTCGATTGTTAAGCCGGCGTGTATCTGCTTCATAGCTGTGCCAGCGTTCTTCATTGCGTCTAGTGTCTCCTTGTTAATATTCGCCGTCTCGATGGAGTATATTTCGCGCTCCAGGGTCATAATCTGTGCTGAGGTCTGCTCGAGAGAGTGCTCGAACTGCTTCTTCCGTCGTAGTGCTGCCTTTGCCGCTATTCACATGTCAGACATAGCTCGGCGAGATGGTGATGCCGTGGATGAAGTACCAGCCTTGTTGGAAGAAACGTATTTCCGTGCCAGTGTATCTTGCTCTTCCATCTGGTTCTGAAGGTGCTTTTCGCGCTTGTTGAGCATCTCCAGCTGGCCGCGCAGCTGCAGGATGGCCTTCTTAGGCGCCTCCTTCTTCGCCTGGCCGCCGCCGAACCAGCCTAAGCCCCAGCCTGACATGATAAGGTAGAGTCTGTAGTGATAAGGTTAGTCTGGCGAAGCCAAGAGACGTTGTTGTAGGGTGTGTTGGAGGCCCAGGTGGGTTATCATGCGGGATAACGGCGGGGTAGGCGATGGCGGGGGCGTACTCACCTTTGTGGTAGTGAGAAGAGGATTTGAAGGGTGCGAGCGAGAGGATGTCGGAAGACTGGAGGAGTGCGCGGCGCAAGATCGTGGTGGTTATTGTTGGTGCCTGATGTGTGCAAGACAGTATCGGGCATGCGCATGAATCAAGAGGTGCTATGTCATTGCGTATGCGCTAGCGGAGGGCACGTGCAACCTTGGCCTCGGTTCTGGACCAGGCGTCTCGCTCACGAACACCACATCAGACGACAACATGTCTGGACCTGTTGCTTCGAATCTTGTCCTGCTGAGTGATTTGAACACGACCGCACAAGGGACAAAGGTCCGTTTTCTGGGCTGGTATTGATGCCGAGTTTGACGTGAAGAGCTGGAGCTGATTGTGGCAGCGTCGACGAGTATGTAGTCCAAACAGCAACGTTACGACTGAAGCACAACTACCCCGCTGCGAGCTCCGCTGTGGTTGCCAATGTCGATATTGTCCATGTCCTGGAGCGCATCAAGAGCCATGAGATGACCGTTGGTACCTGGATCAACGTGATTGGCTATGTTGAGCGGCGCAAAGAGAAGGGCGTGTTTGTGCAAGCACTTGCAGTCTGGGACGCGGGCAATGTTGAGTTGAAGGCCTATGAGAAAGCTGTCGAAGCCAGGAAGGCGGCTGGATGACCTGTCAAGTTCACATCTTGATTCCTAAACCTCGTGCATAAAACCAGATGATTACCATTGGTAAAAGTGTATCAGCACTGACGATGGTTGGAACGGCACGCACGTCTTTAAGAGGCGGCACTTCCAGCAGTTCCTGCGGTACCTGATGGTTTGGCTATGCAGGGAGATCGAATTCTCAAACGGCAAGTCTCGCCTCCTCTTATGTCATGTCTCTTACCATGCTGATTTCGGGCACCGTGGACTTCACCTTGCTCATTCGGTACTCTGCATTGTACATTTGGCATACTGTAGCATCAAAGCCTAGCGTGTCGCAGGAAAACATGGAGGATCTTACTTGCTTGATACTGTCATCCTTAAACGATGAGCTATTCTGAAGCTTCTCGCATGTATATCCATCCATCTACATGCGCGCACACCTAAGGTAGTATTGTACGATGTGGTCCAGGGATATGCTCAAAGACCTCTCACAGAGTCAGCTTCATTGCTGCAGGTGCTTAAAAACGGACACTAACATGAATTCGGCCTACATGGCGATGCTACTCGACTATAGGGGACACCACGAAAGCCTCTGTATGGAGCACTGGCCTTTCTTGAATTGAAGTCGAAGCTATTCACCGTTTGAACACAGCCGTTGGTGGTCTCAGAAAGGTCCTGTCACTGTACCAACCGACAGTCGTGAACATCCTGGCCGCCGAAGTGGAGAAGCCGGTTGACCTGAAGGGTGCTGAGAAGTATCCGTACAAGTGCTGAGCAAAACACTGCTTATGAACCTATGGAGCTAGTACTTAACACGTCTGGGCGACATCTACGGAATCTTCGTAAAAAAAAGCCTTGAAAGGGTTGCAAAAGACAGCTGTCACAGAAGGCTTATTGAGACGATATCGAAACATGCAGAATTGGCTAACAAAGCAACTTCACGTGGAATGTGCTGGAAGGTGAGGCCAGGTGATTTAACAAACAACTAACGTTATAAACTGTATCCCAAGCGTCAACTTTATGAGCACAACTCATCTTCTATATATTAGTTCTGGAGATTGACCACCTTTATGCAAACATGGTTATTTTACAACAATACCCAAGGACCTCGAAATAACACAGTTCTCGGTGCAGCGCCTCCAGAACTCTTTCTTTTCCTGATGTTGCTCCCTTCCACGTGTGTCTTTCAGCTCTATTACAACTTGATACGCGGTGATGTGCCAGCACACACAAGGTCCATAAAGAACGCGCTGCGGGGCTACGGCAACTTGCATTGCGTACAACGCACCGCGGCATTTTCATCCTATCGAGTGTGTTCAGTGTAATGGTACAAGAGATGGATTAGGCAGACTGTTGGCAAGCTCGTGTTCCGGATCTGTTTCGAAGTTCTCGCTGTGCACTTCACGTGGAATGCGATCACTTGAAAGGGGCGCTCTTAAGATGTGTGCCTGCCGGCTGTCACAACATTGACGTCCTTCACCATGGCTACCCAAACAACCACTACCACTTCACAGACATCGTCAGCAACTATAAATTATGCAACTGCCCCAGATGCTGCAACGGCAGAAAAAGCTATGCCGCCGCCCATGCACCCACTCGACGATTTGATCCCCGGCTACCCAAAGCTCGCAGGGCGCATGAGTGCCTGCCCTGAGGAAGCTATGTTCCGACGATTCGGGGCTTTGAATGCTCGAAATCTTTTGTATCTGCAGAACGACTTAGCCAGACCCGAAGATAAGCTGAAGAGGGTCGAGTTGGAGGACTCTAAGAGCGCTGAAGGGCAGAAGAGACGTTACTATCGAGACTCGATGTGGCTCAGCACATCATGTTGGGAACCGAAAAAGGGCCAGCCGAGAGATGGCGACAAGAAGTAGTACGACCTCATAATCAAGATGCGGGGTCTACTCAATGAATATAGTAAGACAATTCGTCCGATTCGTTCCAAAGAGTTAACACGCGCCTAGATACCGCACTCGTAGCAGCTCACGTTCTTCACCTCTGTATATCTCAACCCTCGTACAAGCGCGGCATGCAGCATTGTCGTCCTCTGCCCATGTGAGATGTCCGTGAAATTCCCTTGCATCTATGCTCGTCTCGGTACCTGCTTCAGCAGCTTCGTCGTTGTCCGAGCAGTTACGGCCTCGGCACCTCATACCTGGCCTTTGCCAGAGAAGGTTACATCGCCCGCACTTGCAGCACACCCAGCCATAACTCTTCTCACCGGGTTTCTTCTGGCCGTCTTCGTCGAGCGTCAACTTGGTGCTGGTCGCATTCTTCTTGAAAAGCGCGGAGAGATTCGACACGCTTGGACGTGCACGAAATTTCGTCAGGAGATTGCTAGCTTTGTGGCGAAGAGTGGGATGGGAAGCAGTCTTGTTAGAAGAAGACATGTTGTCGCCTGTGAAGTGAATTCCGTTGGGACTACCTTCTCTCTTGACCTCATCTTATCTCGTTGAGTGCTCAGTTTGCTGAATGTATCGTCTGAGCAATTTCAGATGTCTATGCTATCATGAGACATTACCGAGTGACTACTGTTTGTCGGTAGCAAAGCGTCAGCGAAGTGGAAAGTCTCTGAGAATCCAAGCTTAGAAAACATGGTGTGGTTCTCTTGTTGAGCTGTTGCACACGCTGAGGGTTTGTAAGAACGAAGCAATTATAAAAAGCTTCACAGCTCAAGCGAAGAGTTCGTGATCAGTCCTAACCATGCTGGCATCATGTCTGTGGGATATGTACAAGAATACCATATGCTTCAAATCCACTCCATTTTGAAAGTAAATGAACATCAAGGCTTCGTAAAGGCTTGGAGAAGAAGTAGTCGGAGCATTTCATGACTTCTCAGCCATTCACAGGAGGTCCAGAGGTACCAGTCATAGGTGGCGGAGACTCGAGAGGAAGTTAAACGGATGGTTCGTAACTTAGGGTAAGACAAAATTGGGGACGTAAGGCGAGCGCCCGCGGTGATCAGGTACTTTACAAGTGGGCTACGAACGACCATGTAACATTCCAAGGAGAACATATTGCTGCTGAGAGGAGTCCACAAACTGTGGTTATGTTGAGACTTTTCGCTCATAACCCGTCAGCCAGGATCGACTAGCTGACGACGATCACTAAGTTCTTTATTGGTCTATACCCGCGAATATTGGCAGATCTGAGATCTTTTCTCCGATTAGGTCGCGATTGTGTCTCCATTAAGTTCGCCTCGTCCTTCACGTGTTTGCTGTCTGGTTGGCACTGCACCAGCGAGCCCGACTTGCTTTAGGCTCAAAGGGTTTGGGTATAGCTGCAGAAAACGTCACGACGATGGTACTTACAGATTTGGACATTACATGAACCTCATGGCAGCTGCTTGGTATTGTCAAAGCGCATTTTACGACATCATCGAAGCTTTTTGGATGAGACCTGTGTCGAATGCATCAGTCATGTCAGTGTTGATGTTGCAACGACATATTTGACTGATTTCACAGAAGAACGCATCACTACTGCCGACACATATAGACAACCTCTGGATGACACTACTGATGAGGCCACCAAGGCGAGAGACTGCACCCGAAGACGTAGGCGAACAGGTCTTAGCTCTTCAGCTACAGCCTGCTGGGTCTGATGCAACTGCTCTGGCTTTGATTTGCCCGCTGCAATACTTTGATTACGTCACGGGCGTCTTCTGGTATGCCCCGAGGTCGAGCTTCGAATACCAGAGCCGGAACTGAATGAGATACCCTGCAGCGGGCGTGGTCTGTTCCTGGCATAGCCGATGCATGTCGGACCAGTCCCCACAAATGACATGTGGCTTGTAAACAACTA
Source organism: Neodidymelliopsis sp. IMI 364377 (assembly GCA_027946375.1). NCBI lineage: Eukaryota > Fungi > Ascomycota > Dothideomycetes > Pleosporales > Didymellaceae > Neodidymelliopsis > Neodidymelliopsis sp. IMI 364377. The sequence goes on from JAPEUT010000002.1 coordinate 22,225, forward strand.
CGAGCTTGCACTAATCTCTCAAACTTGATGCTCTTTGTCGTTCACAGCGCTGATAAAAGCCTATGGTGGTTCACCATGGTGAATAGATAACGAACGTGAACTTTAAATTCCGGCATCCGAAACCAATCGCAGTTCTGTGGTTTAGGAAGCGACCTTTTTTAGAAGCTGCGCCGTCAGAGCGAGATGGTGTCGATAGATGTTGGGTTGAAACTAAATTAGGTGCGGTTGATCAACATCCGATCCCACCTCCGCGGGAACGGGATGACGCTGCGATAATGCTACTTTGAGCCGCCTCGTTCTCCAAGCGGTAGGCCAAGCTTAGCACTCAGATCCGGCTAACCTTATTAAGCTGCATAAAGTTATCGGCGAATTCGTGCTGCGATGGTGTTGACAGCGTGGCGTTGCAGATCTCTATCCAATTCGCGGTACTCCGCCCTGATCGTAATTTGAACTTTCCCATCTATCTGGTACTCAGCTGCCAACTCACCACAATGTAGGCTTAAATGATCTAAGAGTCATTCCTGTTGGTAACGACCTACTGGACTCAATTCCAGTAGCCGCTTCTTAATTCTCTTCTGTTGGCAGCTGCATTCTGACAAGGACAGTAGGAAAACGCTCATCACAACGTCACAAGTGCATTGGTGCTGAAGGCTCAAAATACGCTAAGAGCCTCAAAAAAGCTATGACGCAAACCACTAGTATCGCCTAAGGCTCGGGGTTAGAGTTTCCGAGTGGAACCTTCGCTCGCCTGGCTTGAGATGAGGGCAAGCATTTCTGGGGAGATCTACACTAAACAGCCTTGGACAATGACCGTCAGGGATAGCAGCTGCCAATGAGGACGCTTCCGTTGTCATCGACGATCATTTCTCCGCTTGCTGACTGCTGCCACCAGGTACAGTGCCGTCGTGTGGGTCCCACGGAATATCTTCCTGTGCAGTCATTTGGCCGGACGGTGTGTTGGAGGAGTGCCGTTGAATAACGACCCAGGGAATAAAATCAGACCGGCTAGTCTTGGCTTCTGGTTTACAACATCTTGTCCACTACGATGCGGCAGGAAGTATCCAGCCATGCAGAACGAGCGTTGAGCGACATGTAGGTATGACGATCATAGTCTCCACGACTCGCTAAGAGACTGCAAAGCCCACGATACCTCATATCGGCGACTACTCCACGTCGATCTTATCCACAAATGATGAACTACACTGAGCTCGGTCTCTATGTCAACCCGCAATTAGGGGCAGGAAGGTGTTCTATAAGACTCCACACCATGAACCGAATAGAATTTCCGCTTCACTCAACCTCAATTCCTTTCTTCACGTGCGATCGACATCTTTATCGCAACCAACATGAAGGTCACTGCAGCAGTCGCCTTTGCCCTTCCGGCCATCACATATGCCTACCCTGGCATGATGGGCGCTTCATCGAGGGCCCAGATGGAAGACGCTTTGAGGGAACAGGTCAAGCGTGAAGCTGCTGCGGCCGCTGAGCCCGAACCTCAGGTTCTGAGCAACTTGGTCGGATCTCTGGGCAGTACAGTTAGTGGTCTGCTCAGCTCTGTTGGCAACGCCGTTGTAGTTTCGAGCAACAAGCGACCTGAGCCTGGTTACACATTCCAGGCTCCTAGCTCTAGCGATTCTCGTGGCCCCTGCCCCGGCTTGAATTTACTCGCAAACTGTAGGCAGTTCCTCTCTCAACTCATTCACCACTAACGTTCATGCTAGATGGTTATCTACCCCGCAATGGTTTCGTCAACTTTGGCCAAGTTTTGGATGCTACCTCTAGGGGCTTCAACATGGGTACGGACCTTGCAACGGTCCTTGCCACATTCGCTGTGCTGGCGAACGGAGACATTGACACACAATCGTTCTACCTTGGTTCGGGGAAGAACGGTATTGGTGGCCTGAACAGGCACTCAACTGTCGAGGCTGATGTATCTCCGACTCGTGAGGACTACTACAATGGCTGTGGTGACAACCACCACTTGTCCTCACGTCTCGTGAAGCAACTGGTCGGATTCATTAACCAGGATGCCAACAAGCAGGTTTCCATGGACGTTATGGCTAAGCAGTACGGTCAGAGCGCTGGGTTCTCCAAGAACAACAACCCCTACCTCTACTACTTCCCCTTCCCCCAGATCGTCTCTCTGGGCGCATTTGCCTTCTACCCCAACTTCTTCTCAAACGGAACCTACCTTGCTGGTGGTGTTCCCAACACCAAGTCTATCTTCAGCATCATTGGCGCGCAGTACGACGATGCTACAGGGGAATTCAAGTACGTTCCGGAGAGGTGGCCCGACAACTGGTATCGTCGTGCCACTCCCTACGGAGCCGTCAATGCTCTTACCGACGGTTTCCTGAACATCTATCCCCGCAACATCATCGTCCCTGGTGCGTCGCAGCTCGGCACTGGTAATCTTAGCCCCCAGACCATTCTTTGTGATGTCTACCAGGGCATCAACTCCATCACTCCCCTTCAGCTCGGTGGTACTGAAGAGTCAGTTGCGAAGGCTGTCAGCTGGGCCATCAGTGTCCTGGATCCCGTATTCAAGGGCACTGCTCTTGGCTGCCCTAACAACGTTGTCTCGCCCAACTTCCTGTACCCCAATTCGGCGCAAGCAGGTGGCCCCGCCCTGCCTCCTCCGGTCACAGCGGATGGCAACACTGGCGATAACGTCTATAACAAGATCTACTTCAAGAACGCACCCACCAACCCTACTTGCAAGAAGTAAATGTAAGGTTGAACTTTAGATTGGAATAATAATGTAATATGTAGTGGCTAGCCCATTTTTTAATGATTCAATGACTATCAATCAAGTATCAGCTTTAATACAAGCACCTGTTTCAATTACCACTCATTAGACGTTTATCATTGCTATGTGGGTTCACTGTCGTCCTTATTCAAGATGGATATCTCGTAAAACAAACGTGTGATTCAACAAAGTTACAGACATGATAATTACAAGATTGAAGATCTCGGTGTTGTAGGCACGCGTATCTGACTAGTCTCCATGTGGGTTTCCAATCTACACACTGGTTCTCGTATACTGTGGTGAAATCAATTCTTGGTAACGTTCTCGAATCGCTCATCCTCTTCAAGACTTTTCTCGCGTCGAAGATCTGCTAAGGTCTCTTCGCCCGAGAAGAGTCTGTCAACATCTTCTAGCTCGAGACCCTTTGTCTCAGGAAAGAAGAGGTAGATAATGGGCACCCAGGTCGCATTGAGAACTGCGAAAATGATGTACGTTTTCCATCCAATGTTCTGTTATAAGGATTAGATTTTTCATCAAGGCACTTCTGTAGCAGAGAAAGACTTACACTGATGGCGGGTGGTGTGATTTGGACAATAATCTGTGTCGAGTGTTAGATGCGCTTTTTAAGCAGGACGCTACATATAACAACTCACGTAATTGCAGATCCAGTTCGCTGCCGTCGAAATTGAGGACCCGCGCTGTCGCAGACGCAGAGGTAAGATCTCGGAGCTGAGAAGGATTAGTGTCACACCGTTAGAGATAAGGGTTAGACAGCTTACGGATACACCCAAACAGTGGCCTGGAAGCCGATAGTAAAGGCACCCTGGAAGACGAACAGCATTGCAGCTGCGACGATTCCAGCATTCTTCGCCACCGATGTATTGAACTGCACTTGGTAAATCAGTGCGGCTTGTACGGCCATGACAGCAGCCATCACGCTGATCATGGAGAGCAGCAGAGGTCGGCGACCAATTCGATCGATCAAGAACCACGGAATGAACGAAGCCACGAAGAACCATGTCTGGAGGAATCCGCTCATCAGAGAAGACATATGAGAATCGAAACCAATACTCTTCTCAAAAAGAGTGCCGGAATAGTCTGCAACGAATTAACAAAACTGTTCCGTGGGCAACTGGCAGGATTCCACCTACAGATAATCGCGTTGATGCCTCCCAGTTGTTGAAAGATCTGGATACCGCAAGCGATGAGGAAACGTCTTCTCGACTTGATGGGGTCGCTTCGGACAATGTCTCTCCAGCCAGCTTGGCGGGAATTTTCATAGGCGACAGTCTCGGTGATGACGGTGTGCAGCCTTTGCACCTCAGGATCGCTTTGATCAGTTGTGCCTTTGATACGTGCCAGTACTTCCAGACATTCATCCGGACGGTCGTGTGCAGCTAACCATCTGGGTGTTTCAGGAATCAGGAAGAGAAGGCCCAAGATAGCAAAGAGAATGATGCACTGGAGAATGGTTGGAATCCTCCACGCATAGCTCGCCGTGTGACTCGAGAAAGCGTAATCGATCCAGTAGACGACGAAGATACCGAAATTGAGAGTCGATAGCTGAGCGCAAACGTACATACCACGGCTCGCCTTGGGACTGAACTCTGCCTGCAGAACTGGCACTGTGGAGTTGATGAAACCAAGTCCCACTCCGGACACGATCCTCCCAACGATAAGATGCGCACGACTGAAGGCGCTCGCTTGGAGAACGGTACCAATTACGCTGATGATAGCTCCAATTCCAATGCTCTTGCGACGGCCGAGCTTCTCCCCCACAAAGGCAGTGGTCATCGCACCAAGAAAGCAGCCGACTTTAGAGCTGTCAGTAAAGAAGAAGGGCATCAACGTGTAAGAACGTACTCTCAAAGATTGCGACGATGGTACCAAGCATATTCGCTGACGGGTTATCGAAAGTGTCCTGGAACGCAGGGCCATTGACGAGCCCGCCCATCAATCCGTTGTCGTATCCGATCAGCATGAAACCCAGTGAGGTCATCAAGCTGACGGTCAACATGAGCGCTCTACCCTTAAGTTTAGGCATGATGTATGGCAAGATAAGGACTTAGAAGAAGAGCGAGTTGAGTCAGGTTGTGCCCTGCTTGTGAATGATCCTACAGACTGATAGCGATCGATGTCTTATATGCACAAACCATCATACCCCGGATTTTTTGGCTAGACACATCCGTAGCCGACCCCATACCCCGGAATTGAAGGGTGGGCGCACATGGCAGACATTCGACCCTGACGACGTACACCGCGGTCTCTGGGTGTATTTGACTGAGTCCATCTGGCCATTCCGGCGAGACGACCGAAAGCCGAGTCTCGTACCAGGATGTACATGAGTCTGATCAAAATCTAGCCATTCACGATCCAGTTCCAAGCATATTAGGCCCCGGACACATGCTAGAGCGTGTTTAGGGCGCTACTCGTATTTCATGTTCTGCGTTGACAGGTGCGGAGACAGCTCCGGCCTGGGATTGGTCAACGTCAGCCTCTCTCTCCGTAGTGCATTGACATACGAATCACAATCGGCCCAGATCTTTCTTTCGGCGATTGCGAGCGGTGTACGCATTCCTTCGAAGACGTTCTGAGGCCGCTTCCAAAGCCGCGGTACATCGGCATCTGAACCTGACATCTCTTGAGAAAGCTTGATTCTAACCGCACGACTTCAGAAACAGGAGACAGACACTCACCATCAGGGTTATCCTGAGAAACTTCGAATCATGCCAAAATACCCCTCAGCATTCAGAGTGTACGACGAAGCAGCCCACGCCTTGCTAGGAGATAGCCCAAAGCTCGAACTGCTTCTAGAGAACAATGACAGCCCATTCGCCCATGAAGCCGGTGTCTTCATCCCAAAATCCAACACTCTTTTCGTAACAAGCAACCAGTATCCACACCCTGAGACCAAGCAACCCCACATCCATATCAGCCGCATCACTCTTCCTTCATCCGTTCATAGCACAACCACAACGTGCACAGAAATAACAACCGAGAACATCCCCATGCCCAACGGCGGCATAAACTACAAAGACGGCATCCTTTTTTGCGCCCAAGGAACTCTTACCACTCCTGGTGGCCTAGCGTACATGCGTCTACCTACCAGCTCCAACGAGCACACATCAACAACATCGTGCTCTTCCGAACTCCTCGTCACATCGTTTCACGACCGCCCTTTCAACTCACCTAATGACATCGTAGTCCATAGTGATGGGAGTCTTTGGTTTACGGACCCAATCTACGGCTCTGAGCAAGCCATTCGTCCGCCGCCGCAGCTACCGAATCAAGTCTACCGCTTCGATCCGAGAACGGGCGGGATCAGGGCGGTGGCCGATGGGTTTGGCAGGCCGAACGGGATTTGTTTTAATCCTCGAGAGGAGATTTGTTATGTGACGGATACGGACTGGATTCATGGAGACGGGACGACGGACGGGACGAGGGCGTCACACATGTAAGTTTTTTGTATTTTGACATAGGTTCTTGGTAGGCTAGACTGTGTGCTGATGAGATGCAGATACGCGCTCGACGTGAAGATGTATTCGGGGCAGCCGTTCTTGGTAAACAGAAGACTGTTTGCAATGGCTGACACGGGAATTCCGGATGGAATCAAATGCGATGTACACGGTAATGTGTACAGTGGGTGCGGGGATGGTGTCAATATTTGGTCGCCTGGAGGTGTGTTGCTAGCGAAGATACTAGTTGAGGGTGGTGTTGCCAACTTCTGCTTCGGGAAGGACGGGCAATTGTTCTTGCTGAATGAACACAAACTGTGGCGGGCGCAGATTTCGCCGGGGCACAAAGGTGCGCTACTCGGTGTATGAGATGCTCACTGCTGGATGTAACTATTAGTTTTCAAGAACACCATGCATCGAGACGCGTGCACCTTACTTGCCCTATCTGAGCATTTGTTTGTTGTTACAACAGCTCAGCAGTTTCTCACAAGCACCTTCATCCAATCCGAGCACATGGCTTTGCCCTTCCATGCGTAATGTAATGTCAGTCCCAGTCAAGTTGTTCAGAGCTTGGTAACTGTATACAGCTTTCGTTCGTACGGGAAGAATGCTCAACATTTAGCGAGGAAAGGAGCAACACGCGTATCGCACGAGCGACACCTGGTTTCTAATAATGAAATTGCGTTGACAAACAACTATAACTAACCGCTCAGTAAGCATTACCAATTCTCTCGTGACCGTTACTTCCACTGTACTCTGTATCTTCCAAACCTACATGCCCACCCTGAATCATCCCAACCTTCACACTCCCCTGCCTACTAATCTCCCTCTCCTGCTCCCTGACCAACCTCATAGGCCCCCTTACACATGCACCCAGCAGATCCGTAATGTTCAGCGCATCCACTAATGCCTTCAATGGCCCGACCGCTGCCACTTTGTTGGTATTCTTATAGGGCTTGGGTGAAAACGCGAAGAGCATAAGGAGCGCGAAGATGGGCATTTCGCAAGCCAGAATAAGAGACGCGAGACCGTCGTTGATATCATGATACGTGAGATACTTGGTAGGGGATAGGGTACCGTGGCCGGCGAGAATGTTGATTACGAACTGCATCTCGTTAGAAGATCATTCGCTCACGAGATCGAAATGGAAAACGTACGGTCTGAACAACGTTGAGCCCAATGATACTCTTGAACGTAAAGAGCTTAAGCAAAATCCTATGTTGCAACAACTTCGGCTTATTACGGCTGTAGAATCTCAAGCAGCTCAAGATCGCGATAGTGGTAACGATGAATTTAAAGATTGTGATCCAGAGATGCGCGAAGTGAATGCTGTTGGACTGTCTGCAGTATTGGCCTACGGCGAGGGCGACGATCGTCCCAATCCAGATAATGATACTGGTAGGAATGAATTGAAGGACTCCAAACCAGATGCGCTGAACTTGATGTCAGCAGTCTTAAAGCTCTAGTGGGGGTGTATAGTGCTGTACCTTCAGCCATGCTGGGCCTTTATTTTGGAGCGCACCTCTTCCTCTTGCACCTTGACCAAATAGATCATCGAAGCCATCCGGGTGCGACAGCACGAAATCGCACATCAACAGCAGAAAAGCTGATAATGCAATTGCACAGCCGAAATCTAGCGCTTCGACCAGGTAGTTTCCAGCCTTTTCCTCCAGCACAATGAGAAACGAGAACAGCGCGACCCAGGGAATGAGCAACACGATACGGATTATCTGACGTTGTTGCACAGGGTAGGAGTAGTTGAAAGCGTGTCCGGAAATGATGAAGCCACAGATCAGGGCACTGAACAGTGCGCAAGCACCGGCAGCTACGGTAGCCACTTCGTGAAATGTATAACTGCCGATGATGGGCTGGATCGCCGGACCATTTAGATTCTCAGCGGGACAGACATGGCTCGTCGCGGAATCGATAATCGAACTGGTGTTGAAGTGGTTCTTTCTTGTCACTAGATGAGAGACCTCCATAGTTGGAAGAACGTGCGGGCTGGGAAATCGTGGTCGTGACAGTGTGATGAAAGGAAGGAGGGACAAACGCAAAGGCGTTGACAGAACGATGACCTCAAGTATGTCACTAAAGGAGTCCCTGAATGTCTAGATACAACCACCGGAGATCACCCCGGCTGCCACAGCCACCGGACATCTGGAGGCGGTTCGTCCCTAATCGCCATTAGTTTGTGCACTAGTGATTACATATGGGATGGTTCGGCGAGGTAAGCACTTGCGAGTGGAGCTTGGCGAGGCTTATGAAGTCTTGCACAGCCAGCACAGATCAGTAGGTAACAGATTTCAAAATCTTGTATCGCTGGAGTGAAGGGTTTCGTACAGTGGTGCGTAAGATCATTGCAGATCGTTTGGGAGGCCATGTGGTGTGCGCACAACTTGCTCGGTGTCACCGGAAGCAGCATGTCTTTAGTTGACACTCGACCGGAGTTCGCTGCGTTCGCTGCGCTTCATTCAGCAAGAGGAAAACTGGTAGTGGCTGTGTAGCTAAGTGCGAAAAGTCGTGCAAGCAAACAAAAGGCTCGTCAATCCCAGAAAAACCGAAAACCAGTCTCGCACGAGGTTTCGAGCGAGAGTTTTTGAGTGAAATGAGACTCCGTAGAGGCACAATCCATGTAACAGAGAGTCGGTCCTCTGGCCAGCTATGCTTTCCGGACCCTATTGACAAAGACTGCATCCCAAGATCGACGAATTCCATGGCTCAAAGTAGTGATAAGAACATGACCCACGATATACACGCATCCGAATGTGAGCATGACTCCAATGTAATGGCACGAGAGTGACCTGTATAAGGCAACTTGATAAACGTTGTGGTAATTGTTCACAGCCTGATTAGATTGGGTTACAACAAAATAGGGCAGACGGTCTGCAGTGCTGTCAACAACCCCTTGGCCGCGCCTAGGTTCGACCAAACGAAGAGAGACAGTTACGGTTGTTGCAAGCAAGCCTAAGTCGTATGATAGATGAGGGCTAAGCGCATTTAGAGGAGCGCTGGCGCAGCTTCTGGTGTAAACATGAATGTAAACGTGAAAGCGCAGAGGCAGCCTCTTCCTTCGTCGGCTTTGCTCGGCTGTCTTTCTATAACAAGTATGTCACGTGCACTCACATGACAGAATCCTACACTCCGTCAATACCACCAAGTTTCTCCCTGATTTCGCCCAGTACTCTAATAACTGTTGACCCGACGATGCACGAGCCCGCTGTTCTTTTCAGGCATGCCGGCCGGTGCACAGTTGGGGGCCGGATAGCGCGACATTTTCGTGTTCAACCGAGCGTCGAAGCAGGGTCAGCACACCCCTTCTTCTGAGCATGGCTTGGGTTGGGAACGCGTTGCCCGTTCGACGCGATCTATCGTTTGCGCGCACGTTTGCACGATTCTTCGTCACCATGGAATCCTCGCTCGGCGCGTTTCGGAGAGCGCCTTGTCGTGTCGTACCGTTATGACGATGCTGATGGGGCCAGCCAAGAAGAGTTTGCGAAAAGTGAGGCAGATCGGCAGTCGCGATGACCAGTCACTTCTTCCAAGGTCTTGAGATCGGTCAAGTGTCGCGCTATGGGCAGAATCACTGAGCAAGATAATAGTGTAGTTGCGACAGTAATGGTGAATAATGTTCATTGATAGTGCCTGTAACTTTTAGTGGCAATGAGGTCTGCGACGCGATCGGATGTGACGATCAAGCTGTCGCAGGACAAGCAAGCATGGTAATATATAACACATAAAAATGATTCCGTCCCAGTGAGCCCATCCAATCCGTTGCCGAGCGCCGAGAACCCGAGTAAGAAGAAACCAATAGATCGTGAAGCGTGAATAAGAACATTGCGAAGCGAAACCGAGATGCGTCAGGACATGTTTAAGGAAATACCGAAAAGGAAGAGAAGATACACTCGTAAGCCATTTACATCTCCATTGCATCACCAGCAACAGGAACAGACATACTGGTAGACGGAGGGGGTGTAGCGGCCTCTGGTGGGGACGAGTCGCGAGCGTTGATGCGCTCTCCTTCGACGTGAGGCACAGGACCAGACATGAGATTCGCGACAGCGCGCTCTAGAGACCAGCCGATAAGCTGGCACCACTTGAGAGTATCTGAGAACAGCCAGTAGCCTTGGACACCGTGTTGTTTTGCGCGCACAAGATACGCGGACAGCGACTCCTTTTCGAGCATGACAATTACATCAGTAAAGTCAAAGTGGCGCTCGATAAATCGCGCATACGCGCGTGCTTGGTCGCGCAGGTTAGGGTTTGTCATGATGTTCTTCCAACCCACGCCGAGCGAGGTGATGAGCGTGTTGATGGTGTTGCCGTTGTCGTCAATGACTACCTCAGAGATCTGTGTCTCCATGTCGTTGAGCGATGGGACAGTGACGTCGCGAGATGGACTGACGCGTTGTGACTTGCGCGAGACGGCGATTGGGCGAGCGGCCGCAACCTTCTCTTCGGTTTCGATCTTCTCTTCGTACCACGTGCCGGACTGCGACTCGGCCGCGATGCTGTAGCCGGGGTCGTCAGGGTAGATAAGAGTCATCCCTGGGCCATAGACTGGCTCACCCCTTGGCTTGACAGGAGCAGGGATAGCAATAGATCCGGTTGGTTGGTTCTCCTCGGGGTCATCGACGTCGGCAATGGATCGTTTGCGCCCAGCTGTGGCGTTGGATACAGCAGCTAGATAGTTGAGCGAGGGCGGAGTAGGATATTTCGGGCGGAAGTTACCCATAGTAGATGGCGAATGGGCGCGCTGGTGAGGTGAGAAGTAGCCCTGCGGTTGCTGGGGTTGCAGGACGACGGTGGGTGAAGAGGCGTAGTAGTTAAGACCCATGGTGACTGCTTGTTTAGTAGATCAGAAGTAAGATGCGATTCAAAGATACAAGACTCTGTCTAGCAGTAGAGCAGACAGTGAAGCATGCGACAAACACGGCTAAATGACCGATAGCGACAGCAAGGCTGATACTCGGCTAGGCGGCGCGATGGTACTGGTGATGGTTGATAGAGGTGATAGTATAATATGGAATGGGTGAGAGGAGATCGGAGTAAGAGAGTATGGTTTGAAGAGGGAGCACAACGACGTGTGAGGGCAAGAGGTGAGAGATGGAGGAACGATCGTTTGAGGGCGCCAGCCGCTTCTTGTACACGGGTAGGGTAAGCTTCGCGCGCAACCCGTGAATGGCTGGATCTGGAGGGCGGTGTCTTTTTGCCGAGATTCTCAGAGTAGTTAGGGCGATTGACTGATGGCGCGTCTCCACCCGAGCTGGAACATGGTGCTGCAAACGGGCTGTCCGTGGTCTTCGCTTCTCCCGAACAGGTCATGCGTGTAGGGGTGCACGTGCACGTGATGGCAAGATGTAAGGACATGGCCCTTCTGTGATTCAGACCGACCTGACCTGTCAGTGTTGGGGAGCTCATGATTAGACGGTAGCTGTTGGCGGTTCCTGTTCCTGTTCCTGTTCCTACTTAACAACCTTTTTTGCAGCGAAGAAGAAAGAACATCGTTGGCTCCTGCCACATCAGACTCCCCTCCACCTAGAGGGGCTTTCCATCACGCTATCTGATCTTACGATGATAACATTCTTTTCCTTTCCTATCTACCGCATGATGTAGCCAGAGATTGTCTTGCATCTTGTTCTGACTATGTGTACACCAAACAGTCACGTGAGAAGCTTACATCATCACGGCAACAGAATTCGAAGCTCCGACTTTGCGGGACACTGCCTGCCCGTTTGTTTTTTGGTGAAGCTTCAACGCGCCAAAGCAAACCCCACGCGTGCCTAGTTTCACGTCCCCTCTTTCTCTGTACAGATACCCTAGACACATTAGTTCACAATGCAGGCGCCTGTGGTTGTTATGAGTAGGTCTGCCCATTTCCGAATCTTGTACAGACTTCTAACACCCCACACCAGACACGCAGACCCCTGGTGGGGAGCGCCAGTTCGGTCGCAAAGCTCAAATTTCCAACATCACAGCAGCCAAGACTGTTGCAGACATCATTCGATCATGTCTGGGGCCCAAGGCCATGCTGAAGATGCTGCTCGATCCCATGGGTGGTATCGTCCTGACCAACGATGGCCACGCTATTCTCCGAGAGATCGAAGTCGCACACCCAGCAGCCAAGAGCATGATCGAACTCAGCCGAACACAAGACGAGGAAGTTGGCGATGGCACAACAACCGTCATCATTCTAGGTATGTCAAGCTTGGTAGATACAGCGCGGACACAACTGACGAGCGACAGCTGGTGAGATCCTTGCACAGGCGCTGCCTCAGCTCGAGCGCAACATTCATCCTGTTGTCGTCATTCAGGCTTTCAAGAAGGCCCTGGCCGATGCTCTCGAGATCGTCAGCGAGATCGCGACCGAAGTCGACGTAAACGACGACGAGGAAATGTACAGGATCATCAACTCTTCAATTGGCACAAAATTTGTCTCTAGGTGGTCAAAGCTGATGTGTGGACTCGCTCTCAAGGCCGTCCGCACAGTTTCCACTGACATGGGAGGCAAGAAGGAGGTGGACATCAAGCGCTATGCCCGTATCGAGAAGATTCCTGGAGGCGAGATCGAGGACAGTGAGGTGCTAGACGGCGTCATGGTCAACAAGGACATCACACACCCCAAGATGAGAAGGAGAATCGAGAACCCCAAGGTCCTGCTGCTAGACTGTACGCTGGAGTACAAGAAGGGCGAGAGTCAGACGAACATTGAGGTCAGCAAAGAGGAGGACTGGAACAGGATATTGCAGATTGAAGAGGAGCAAGTCAAGGCCATGTGCGATGCGATCATTGCTCTGAAGCCCGATCTCGTCATTACAGAGAAGGGTGTCAGTGGTAAGTCAATCAGGCTGAGCCGCACGGAAAGCATACTAACAATTATTAGATCTTGCACAACATTTCCTCGTCAAAGCTGATATCACGGCTATTCGTCGTGTCCGCAAGACAGACAACAACCGTATCGCACGAGCAACCGGTGCCACCATCGTCAACTCCGTCTTCGCCGCAACCGCCTCCGACATTGGTACCCAATGTGGTCTCTTTGAGATCTCCAAGCTCGGCGACGAGTACTTCACCTACCTCACAAAGTGCAAGGACCCCAAGGCCTGCACTATTCTGCTCCGTGGACCCTCAAAAGATATCCTGAACGAGATCGAGCGCAACCTGCACGATGCTATGGGTGTTGCGAGGAACGTCATCTGGAACCCCAAGCTGTGCCCAGGAGGTGGTGCGACCGAGATGGCCATCGCTGTTGGGTTAGAGAGGAGAGCAAAGCTGATTGAGGGTGTTGCACAATGGCCCTACAAGGCGGTTGCCGAGTCCATGGAAGTCATCCCCCGCACCATCATTCAGAACTCAGGAAACAGCCCTATCAAGGTTCTCACACAACTGCGCGCCAAACATGCCGAAGGCTACGAGGATGGCAAGGCCACCGCTAGCTTCTGGGGCATTGATGGAGAGGCTGGAAAGGTTGTCGATATGCGCACATACGGCGTCTGGGAGCCACTGGCTGTCAAGGAACAGAGCATCAAGACCGCCATTGAGAGCGCATGCCTGTTACTGAGAGTTGACGACATTGTCGCTGCAAAGGCAGCGAAGCAAGTAAGCGGCCCGATCGGTGGAGGAGGTGATGACTAGACCAATGTCGGCTACATCAAGCTCCCTCGTCGAACAGCCCTCGGCCGGGAAGCAACAATCACGATAAATGAACAATGATCATACATCGTCACCAGGAGCATTACTTCAACGTCGTGACTGTACCTAGCAGTAGTGATCCCACAATTCCCTGCCGGCGCAACCATTGCCAAGCAACCAGAGTAACCCGTCTACCTAGTGATTGTGTTCATTGGGTAGGCTATTGGCCCTACTGCATTATACCCCAAGTTTTTGCGCCGGTTGCCAAAACGATGTCATTGCTCGGTCGCTACGCCATTGATGATACTTGCAGAATTTACTCATATATAGACAGGTTTACAAGTTAGCGAGCGACGTCCCTACAACCACAACCATCCCATCGCAGAGTACAGGACAGAATCCATCACAATACCAACAAAAGCATTCAGCTTCATCGAAACCTCTCAACCAACCATCACAATGGCTGACCAGAAGTCCCACCAAGGCATCACCGCCCCAGGTCTTTCCGAGGCCGACCAGAACATCAACAACACGACTGAAGACATTAGCAACAAGGCTTCTGGTCACAAGGCAAACTTGAGCAACCCCAGTAAGTGTTATCTAGCAGTGCAGTGCCATGTAGCTACCACAGAAGTTCAACAAAGAAGGCAAAATCCTCGTTACAAGTGCTAATGCTCGATGAAGACACCAGCGAAGAGTCAAAAGAGAAGTCGAGGCAGGCCTTGAAAGACCTAGGAGGTGAGGACGCATTCTATGGAAAACAGGGTAAAGGGGAATAAGTCCTAGTAATGTGTATTCGTTTAACACATGTGAACCTTGAGTCAGCTATTCGACCAAGGTAATTCTACCATTGAACCTTTACTTCTCACTCGGAACCTCCTCTCCCAACTCCGCCAGCATCTTTCTCGACTTCTCCTTTGACTCTTCACTCGTGTCTGGCATCTGCGTCAGCACATCTTGAACGAATGCAACATCTACTCCGCCGAGGTGCTTGCCAGCTTACTCGGATTACTTAGATTTGCCTTATGTCCTCTTACGGCGTGGCTTCTGTCCTCCTTCGTGTTATCGATGTTCTGGTCGATTTTCGAGAGGCCGGCTGCAGTGACGTCGGCGGTGGTTTGCTTGGTAGACATAGTGATGGAGTGCGTGGAATAGTAACGTGGGAGACGATGGCAGATCATGAGTACTTGGATCTGTTAGAATGTCAGGATTTGTGCAGTGTGGAGATCTGATGGGCGTGGTGACTGCTTGATGTATTGCTCTGGTTGGAGCTAGTGAGGCTAGTGTTGTGAGGGGAAGAGCGGCCCAATTGGCGCGCTGATCGCTGTGGTTGTTTGGGAACTACAAAGTGTTGTTGCTGCTGTTCCCCAGTTTACTAGTGCTGCTCCTGTGTGATACGATCGCTTGTGGGGGACCCTTCTCTGGCTGACGAAGAGTTGAACTGAATGATGGCATGGATACGTGCTTCATCTCCTAGTACGGCACAATCTATGCCAAGCTACTGCGCCCAAGCACTCCTTCCACAGCCTTTGCCACACTTTCCAGATCCTCGTATATAGACCAGTGTCCAACCCCCTCTATCACCCTTAGTTCTCCCTTCCCACCTAACTTCTCCACAATATCCTCACACATCTCTGCCGGCGCAACTCCATCTTCGGACCCTGTAATAATCGCCACCTTTGCCTGTACCTTACCATAATCAGGAGCGTCAGCCTCTGCTAATGCTGAACAAGCTTTCGCGTATCCCTCCGCATCTTGCCCTCCCACACTCATTCGCACCGCAGCCACTGCGATCTGATTTCTTGCCTGCGTCCTCACACTCGTTCCACTCTGCGCTATCTTGTCTGCAATGCCCAGCATCCCTTCTCTCCTCACCAACTCTGCTCGCTTCTGTAGGGCCTCTACACCTTGCTCTGGGAATGGCAAGTTCGGGGGCCCAAGTAAGATCAATTGCCCTACTTTCTCAGGATGGTGCTTTGCGAACTCAAGAGCAACGAGACAACCCATAGAGTGCGCTACGATCGTCGCACCCGACTCGATGTTGGCGTGAGAGAAGACACCATTCAAGTCGGAAGTGAAACTGGCAATGCTGAGTTTTTGCAAAGGGTGGGTAGGCGATGAACCGTGACCTTCGAAGTCGTAGAGGTGGAGGGAATGTGAATATGAAAGGCCGAGTGTGTGTATCAGAGGCGCATAAGATTCGTGGCTACCTCCTAAGCCATGGAGGAACACTATTGGAGAAGCGTTGGAAGGACCTGACGAGGTATAGTATAGAGGTTTGTTGTTGATGATACTGAATTGGGAAGGTGAGAGTCTAGAGTTGGTTACGTGCAGACGGACGGATGGTAACACGTGAGTTGACTTTGGTCTAGGTGAGTTCGTATCTGCGATGCGATTTGTGAGTGTTCCAAGACCAGTGACAGACACAGCGACGACGTCACCGGGTTTTAGATAGACAGGAGGTGCGCGACCGATGCCTACACCCGCGGGTGTACCTGTTGCGAGCACGTCGCCAGGCATCAGCGTTTGACCCTCTGACATAGTTTTGATCAGGTAAGGAATCGCGAAGATAAGATCATCCGTCGTCGCATCCTGCCGAAGCTCGCCGTTAACGTGAGTTTGTACGCGCAGCACTTTGTCGAGCTGTGAGGCAGGAACAGCAATCGGGCCCTTGAGAAGTTGTCAACACCCTTTCCCTTTCTCAAGCGGTCGGAAACAGGAGCATACCATAGGACAGAAGGTATCCGGACTCTTCCCAATATAGAATTGTTTGTGGTCTCTTTGCCTCTCTCTTGCTGTCAAATCGTTGATGATCGTGTAGCCCCAAACATGGTCCATTGCATCCTCTTCTTTTATCCTAAAGCCTTGCTTTCCAACAATAACACCAATCTCTCCTTCATAGTCTGCTGTCGAAGTGAACTCAGGGTGGGGCCAGATCTCCTCACCGTCAGCGATAATTGACGTGTGTCGCTTGGTGAAGATGACGGGGTGGGAAGGTACATCAACTTTATCCGAGCTGTCGAACCCAGAATTGTTGAATTCTTTAGCGTGCTCAAAATAATTCTTGCCCACGCAGAGAACATCTCGAGCGGACAAAGGTGGTAGGATGCGGACTGAGGATGAGGCTATGCGCGAGCCAGAATTGGTGATGTTGGATTCGCCAGCTTCTATCACCTGATAGAGATTAGATATTAAAGTACCAGATTTGAAGCTCAGAGGTTGTATAGTCCTCTCGGCATCGTCGTAGCAGCCAATCCTATCTTTTTGAGTTGGAGGATCATGATATGCGATGTAATTCCTCATGGACGCGCGAAAAACTTGAGACGGCATCATCGCTGTTATCAATCAACAGAAAGTAGTGACAAATGAAACCGCCGTTCGAAGTGTGAGTCAGCTGCTTTTACAAACGACTGGACGGTTGAATTGTTGAATTGTTGAATTCATCAGTCTATGCTGTAGACGTCGCGATACAGATGGAGATGGTGGGGAAGGTCGAAGCGAGCATTACGTCAGCTAATGCCTGCTATCCGATCACGCCTACCTACCAACAACGACCCATTTTCTCACGAACCTCGCTCTTCTTGATCCTTGAAGAGAGTGCAATCTACCTTGGTTTGCTTGGATACAACAACAATACCAAACGGCTCTGTCAAGTAACGGCTGGAAGTTGCCAACTTAGACCACTCCGGCTCGAACAACAGGTGCCGCGCTGGACAAGTCAACCTCCAAGACGTAAGGCTCACTCGATGCTAAGCTCTAATATCGATCGAGACCGTAATCTTAAGGGAACATCCTCGAACTTCGCCAACCCGCCGTCTTCCACACACAAAGCCATCGTTCTTTGGCATCCTGTTTTCACGAGCCTCGCCACCTCCACAGCCTCCTTAACGGCCCGAATATGCTGAAAGAGACCGAAATACCGTCGCTTACGACGGTGTTCGTAATCAGTTTGCGGAGATTGATACGCTTAGGAGCTGGCTACTTACTCCGGGTGTTCTTGTGTGTAGCACAGACCAGTGCCCCCTGCCGAGGCCTCGCCCGTTTCGTCCACTGACCCACGTCGTTCAACGATCGTCGAGAGCCAAGGCATCACCGCATCGCCATCTGATGAGCCTGTTGTTCCGTTCTAGATTGTCAACGACATCGCCGATACATACAAAGCGGCTATCTGCGCCTATCAACAAAGTTTCACGTCCACGCGTACAGAGCGCAACGACGTAGGTAAAGCCAAGTGCCGTGCCGCCGCTCTGCGCCCGTAAGGCTTGAGTATGCCCATTTGTTCTCATCACAACATCCATTGAGCTACAATCCAATCAGACTGAGGCTTTTACATCACCGCTTTCAATAGGTTGCGATCGTTGCTCTCGCATTTCATACTGGGCTGGGTCGGCCGCGTTCCGCAGTCGGCACTGCAAACGGCGAGCTTCATGGTACAACACGAAACATCTACTGAGCTCCATCTACATCGTATGTTGTCAGTATCGGGTACGTTGTAGCAACTCAATGTTAGTAAAATTGAATGAGGGGTAATCCGTGTTGTTCTTCTATGATGATCTTTTGCGTAGTGTACCAGGGTTGACCAGGTTATTTGCCAACAGTAGGTCAACGGTCCGCGCCTGGGTATGGCCGACAGCGCTCAGCCCCCTCAAGAATGGTGTTGTAATTGCAAAGCGCCGAATGTAGGTCCGTTTTCAGGTTATATATGCTGCTCATTCTCCAGCAGTTATCAACTCATTATCAAGGACCATTGCGGTCTAATTCAAACCTCCTGCCTCTGGCTCCATCTCCTATTGTCAAACTCAAAATACGTCAACAACATGCGCTTTCATTCCACTTCAGTACTGCTCAGCAGCTTGAGCCTTGGTAAGTGTATATACAGTGTCTGCCAATCGGAGGCTGATAACAAAGCAGGTGCTCTTGCGCAAACACAGATCGGCCAAACTTGCGTCACTGACGATGTCTGCTACAAATTGAACATCCCCGAAGCTACCGCACAAGGTGGCAGTGGAGATATCTTCTTGTCCCTCAGTGGACCGACAACGTACTCCTGGATCGCATTGGGAACCGGGTCAGGCATGGCCGATTCGGACATGTTCGTGATGTATACAGACGGCGCTGGGAACGTCACACTCTCGCCACGCCACTCATTGGGCCATGTACAGCCACAATTCGATGGAAGCCTTGATGTTGAACTACTTGGCGGATCTGGTGTCGAAAACGGTATCATGACTGCGAATTTCCGATGCGGTAATTGCGCACGAAATGGGAATACAAACTTTGGTGGACAGGACGGCCAATGGATACACGGACGACGAACTGGAAACGCGCTAGACACTACCGATGTTGAGGCCAGCATCACTGAGCATAACGCGGAAGGCGGCTTCACTTGGGCTTACTCCGGCGCCGTTGGTGGCACAAGCGCGAACCCTTTCATGGCTTCAGACACAGTCGTGACTGCACCGGGTAATCCCACTTCTGGCAGCTCTGGACCTGACCGCAAAACTATTCTCCTGGTGCATGGTATTTTCGCCTCACTCGCATTCTTGGTCTTCTTCCCTGTTGGAGCTATCGTCATGCGAGTGGGAAACTTCGGTAACCTGTTGTGGATCCACGTTGGGGTGCAGATATTCTCCTGGCTGCTGTTCATCACAGCGTTTGGACTCGGTCTCTACTATGGCATCACTGGCGACTACATGACCGAAGCTCACCCCATCATTGGCATTGTGTTGGTCGCAATGATGGTGTTTCAACCAATTGCGGGATGGCTGCACCACAGAAGCTATATGCGCACCGGCCAGCGAAGTGCTATCTCCCATGGACACATCTGGATTGGCCGTACCGCTATCATACTAGGTATCATCAACGGTGGACTTGGTCTAGAGCTGGGAGGAGTCGAGACGCGATACGTAATTGCATACAGTGTGGTTGCCGGTATCATGGGTGTGGCCTACATTGCCGCCATTGTTTATGGAGAGCTTACGAGAGGTCGCCGACCCAGCGTTGCCGGCAGCGAACGAGAGAAGATCAACTTTTCACCTGAGCGGTCTCCTGTGAGCGCTTGATATAGACTTGCGACCCCGTCCAAGACTGCGCAAAGTTGACTCGCCAGTTTTTTTGTTCAATGTGCGAGTATTTTATAATGTCAGTTTTTAGTGCAGTTCCGAGTAGACGAATATCATACATGGTCAAGATTGATCAGAGTTGACCATACTCCGATTGGTGGTACGCAAAGTGGGGTAGTTGCAAAGTATTGATTGGATGTCAGAAGTTTGGCGGCATGCACGACTCCGCCACCTTTCCTCACATGTCTGACAAGAGAGGCTGAGCATGAATTGAATATTAAGGCCTCAGCCCACTTCGCGCTTGCAGTCTGCGGATCTCCAGCTTACACCTTCTACCACATTCTGGATACACTTGCGTTGATACACTCTGGAATCGCTTTGCGTTGCCTACTCTCTTCATTGCCTGAGTGACATCATGATCTTTGGAGGCCTTGAGCTCGTAGCTGGCGGTTACTTCGCCCACAAATACTACAAGAACAAAAACGAGAAAAAAAGGCTGATAGAAGAGGCTCAAAATCGACGAAACAACACGTTTCCGAGTAATCGGCCGTCCAGCTATCCACTTCGCCCGCAGTTCCCCCCACAAGAGCATCATCAGCAGGACCATCGGCCACAGAATGTAGCTCCACAGAAGTATGCTTGCCATACCTCAACACCACCTCGGCCACAACATCAGGCCGAACTTCACCCTCAGCCACGCCCAAAATTCTCCCACGCGCAGTCTTTCAATATTCCACGCCGACCTGTACCTCAACCCAAACCTGAGATCATTTTCCAGCCGAGCCTTCAACGCGCTGATTCTATGGCAACGCTATCGCGCATGCCCATCGCAAACGGGTACCGCCCCTCAGACCGCAACGAACCTACCCTACCACCCCGACAACACGCGATTGGTCTTTCACCTATACAGCAGTCACCATATAACAATACTGCTTTCTCCGTATCTTCGCCAGCTTTTGGCGCAACACCAACATCTCCACCGATTGGCTACCTGATGGAAAGCAATGGCGGCTTAGCTGGCAGACATACAACCGACGATAATTGGGAGACCTATGAGCACGGGGGAAATAGATATTCGACTTATGCTCCCACGGAAGCATCCACACAACTGGGTGAGCAGGGTCCGCCGCCTCCGTACGCTCCATAAGCGTTATGCCACAGCTAAGAGTTAGGCGTTTTGTTAGTGTTTGGAGACGATTTCTATTCTTTGTCCAAACTTTTGTTACTACTATCCTATAATGACCTTTCTACCAATCTGCTACGGAAAACAATGATAATCAATCCATGTTCCGTTACCAAACAATCCCTGAATTCATTGGTTTGATAACTTGCTGCGCGTCTGTACGATAACTCGTGCTTACCTTATGCCGAACTAATCGGGCATCTTTAGAAGGAGCTTGTTTTTGCTACAAATTACTCCTCGGAATCATTGTGTACACGTCCAAAGTTCAGTACCATTCCATGGCGAGCAATCAGTGATGTCCTTGGTCTACATGACCTCTCTTAACTTGTCAGACGATCTGAACGCGAACGGAGTTAGTCATATCTTACCTCGATTAAGACTTATGCCCGATTCATCCCTCGTTCGACAGCAACGTTATTCCGGTACTTTTCGCAAGTAGGGCACTTCTTCAAGGATACTCCTGTCCCTGAGCATATTCCACAGGCAACTCGTGGATCACTTACTTTGTGTTAGCACTGCAGTATACGGATATGACAGGAGTCACACGTACGGATTACCTCCACAACCAGTACAAGTCGTGATACTGAGCCCGTGCGGATGTTTCAAGTAGCAAGGAGGCGATGGTGTAGGTAAAGAACCCGAGTTTGATGTAGTCTGATAAGATAGTGACATGATGTTGTCTAAAAGAGTGTGGTGATGATATTGTCCCGATACAGTTTTCGTCATTGAGGATCTATTATTTGCGCTGGACAAGCAGCATCTGGGTGCAGCATCCCGCTCTTATATACTCCAAACGCTGTACGTGTTGGCTAACAGTTCCGACTTGTATCCCCGTTACTGTGTGCCTAGTTGGTATATCAGATCATGTTCAGCTCATCCCAGAAAACGCGTGGTAGGCTCCGTGATTGGCAACAAAGCAACGAGAATGGAGAGGTTTGCTGATAACACGAGGCGCAATGCAACTCAACCTTTACCAATACCGTTCCTGTAACGATCCCGGAAAGTCGAGATCGCACAGAATCTGGGGATAGTATCGGACGTAGCGTTCTAGACTGGGAAGACCAGCACGGCTTCTTCGTGCGAAATGAAGAGTTGGACAGAAGGATAAACAGTGCATGTTGCCGAAGGTACATCGCCAACAAGGCCGGCTTAATGCACCGATGTGCGCGCAATGATCCCTGTCGAACATCTTGAAACCGGTTCCCTGCAGCTGTCACCAAGTCAGGGACAAGATCGTGGCCGTCGGTAATGGCCCTAGAGCATCCAGGATGTTCTACGAAAGAAATGATTTGAGGAATCTTTGGTTTTCGTATGTAAGTGAATCCTCTTTCGGTATGAAGTGCATGTACTCGATCGTTGCAAGATCGTGTTGGCTGTGACGACCATGCCTTGTAAATTTGGTACCTTCTGGCATTACAAACAAAAAGTTGCTCAAGAGATCTATGCGCCGGTAGCTTGGTCTGTGTCCATGGAAGAGTGAACCGCTTTCCGCGAGCCAGGCGCTTGCGCATCCAGGGAACAGTTCAAAGCGTTCCCCGATGGTGCCAATGGGACAACTTCAGCTGAGTTTTAGTTGGGTATGCATCCAACCGGCTGCAACGGTTTGACATAAGCGTGTTGGCTGTGGCACGATTTATGTTGCAATACCTTCGGGCAGCAAGGTAGTTCGTTGTTCCAGATTGAGAGTTACTCCCGGCATTCTATAGTCACCTCTGCTTCTTGGACCCTATTTTCCGCGCTCAAATTGTGTTTTTTTTTGGAGCGCTTCTGATGTTCGACGGCAGTCACTACCTTCCAATTCCAACACTCGCTATCCTACTTGGTACGCGACTGAGCCTGGTACAGGCTTCAGTGATGACAGTTGGTCGCACCACCCACAAAAACGACGTCACTTACGAACACTTACATCCCTGAGCACAGTGTAAGCGCGTGACCTGTACAGTGAGCAAGTACGTAGTTGTTCCGATCACTATTAGCGTTAGAAAGCAGCTCAATCTGTAATACTCTGCAGGGCCGTGATGTGCGGAAACTTGAGGAACATGCCGTGCCTTCGCGCCCCCTGGTTACCAAGTATCAGTCGGGAGCCATGTTCAGAAACCTTCAATGGTCGTGCAGGAATTGTGGTTAAAGTTCATTGGTGCAGAGCCGAAAAGCGCCATGCCACTGAGCAACGTAGAAGTAGGCCTACCGAGCAAGTACGGGTTCTAGTAAAACACAATTCTAAGATCATTATTTTGAATGCCCAGGAACGTTGGATCTGCCGCGTTGGGTCAAAAATCTAGTTGCGACGTGACCCCTTCGCGCGTTCACAAAGCCACGATGCACGGACCATCGTAGAAAAGATGCCCACAAGTGCAAAAAAGAATGTTATCTTATGACCTAACCAGGGGTCGCTATTACATTGTTAGAATTCGAACACTGGAGCGCGATGCGATAGTACTTACAACCTGGAATCTCTTGATTTCGAATTGATCGTAGTCAAGCGCCTTGCCATTGGGCCATTAGGCCAGATGATGATCTGATCGATAAAAAACGCCCGAATAACAAAGTATTCAATGCCAATTGTTTAACCTTCACATCTTTCAGCGCACTCAGAGCATCGAAACCTTGGGGTGCAAAGTTTTTTGCTCAAGATGTTTCTGCAAACGGTCAAGCCGGCGACAGTTCGGCAAAGTGGGGCCGCTCGATATGTCTCCCAGATCCAATCTCCAAAACACATCAAGCTCATCAGAACATCTTCCAAGACGAGTAACGCAGTCATGTGGTGCAGGAAAATCCGGATAGAGTTATTCGTACGACGAGGTCGCGTCTATACAGGAACAATGTACTAAGTGTAAGCAACAGCTCATGATCAAGCTCATCCATTTACACTTATTTGGCTGATATGGAAAAGCATCATACTCGTTCGTGAAATGTGATCGTTATTCATTACATCCGACTATTGTGGATGATATCGTACAAAACAATTTCCTCGGAGCCACTCAAGTCTTTGAGCTAGGTTGGGTAAGAGTGTTACCACCATCAGGGTACAAAATCTGCTCGTTGTAAAAGACACCACCTGGGCCAGCCAGCATGAGCACTGAAGCAGCCATGTCGGAGTCCTTGCCGGGCCTGCCAGCAGGGTTGGACATGCCTCCTTCAATGACGCTCTTGTTGTCTTCATCAGAGGAACCTGTAGTCATCTCTGATGGGAAGACACCAGGCGCGATGACATTGACACGGACCTTAGTCTTGACGAAAGTAGTGGCCAACATCTTAGAGAGATGCGTCGCCGAAGCCTTGGAGCTAGCGTACGCAAACTGTCCTGAGGAGGACCCCTTCATAGCACCCGAGATGGATGTGACGTTGATGACCGAGGATGTGTAGCCAGGAGTCTTCTCTCCGCCCTTGGCAAGAAGAGGCAAGAAAGTCATCGACATGTAGAAGATACTACCGACGTTGGTCCTGAAGGTGTCGGCCCACGACTCAGGAGGCGACTTCAGGAAATGGTCGGAAATTGACTGTGCGTCTTCCCATTTTGGCTCTCCAGCAGAAGAGAACTTTGTATTGTCGTCACGTGCAATACCGGCGTTATTGACCAACAGCTGGATGCCCTGGGGTTCCTTCTCGCTAATTTCCTTGTACAGACGCTTGACGTCCTCTGGATCACTAATTCGAATTAGCAGCCATCATTCTCGAACGATATACAAAGTACATACCTGACGTCTGCTACCAGAGGGATGATCTCTCCATTTTCATGATTGTGCAGCTCTTCAGTCTTCTTCAAGACTTCTTCCCGACGACTGGTGATGTAGACCTTCGCACCATTGGCGACCAGCGCCTGGGTGATCATGAGACCAATACCGGTGCCACCACCTGTGACAATCGCGGTGACATGAGAGACATCGAACAACTTTGTGTTCTTGAGCTCATCTGTGTTTGCTTTGCCGGGAGCCATATTGCTTGCGAAGATGTAACTGGTTCTAGGTTGGAATTGGGATCGTAGTGCGTTGGAAGTTCTTGGAAGTGTTCGTGAGAAGAGACGAAGCATGATGGTCAGTTTGAGTTGAGTGATGAACAACTTATATGGTGTGAGCTGATGGTGATGTTGACGTAGCAAGGGACAGCTTTATCATGACGTCCATACGACGCATCGCTTAATAACATCGACCCGGCAAGGCGTAAGGTGGACCGATCTTACTTAGTGTGAACTCGTCCTTACCCCTGGTATGTTCGAGACAGACGAGTGTGGTGGTACGCGCCGTGCTTGCACAAGGGTGTCTTCTTGTATGTTTCTCCTTCTAAGTTCTTCGAAGACTCAAGGCACCAGAAACATATGCGAGAATTTCTTACACTTAGGCTAAATTATAAAGTTAATACTGAGACCAGATGCTGACTAAACGCATGCCACCATGGAAGGAGATTTCATCAACTATCGAGAAACCACCACCATCAAGGTGCTGTTGTTGTGGCTTACCCACCACATTTGTGACTTCGCCACCAATCAATAGTGACAAGAGTGGTGTGACTCCACATTTTGATTGGCTCCAATACTCTGATACATCTTGGCTACATTTTGTGTGGAAGCTTTTAATGTGACGAACGCCAAGACAAAGTCTGACCGCGCCTCGCGCTCTCCACGTCCGCAACAACAACACTGAGAAGCTCTCGAACCGCCACCAGTTGTGGTTCCTACACAGCACGCGTTCTAGCAGTGCGAAATCTCATCACGCAATCTGCGTCTTTGTCATCTGGTGTAAGCAGATAGGTCAAGCTGTATTACTAACAGCAGCGGAAATAACGATGGCATCATCGCCGCGTTCCCCCGCAGTGCACCACGTCCTCGACGGATGAATGGCTGATGCAGTCGAATGCCCGGGATAGCCTTCTTGGGCATTTCTAATCCTACAAGTCACACTGTAATATATAGCAGCGTTAGGTTCTGCCATTGATCGTACTATTCATCAACTCACTACACAGCGCTTAAGTCACACATGACTATTAGTTGTCTTGCTACCGTCAATAGCATCACCTCGACGCTTCCACCTTCTTTAGCTCGAAACGAATTGGATACATCTGCTCCAGCACAACGAGTGTCGCAGACCAACAATATGACGACCGCCGCATCACGACCGATTCCGGCTCATCAGCTCTCCGGAGCACCGACGGCAACTGTGCCTGCTTCGAAGGCAGACGACGTCAACTTTCAAGGGCTCTCTATCCCTCGCGGCTCTGTCACTGCATCGTTGTCATTTTACAAAGCTCCTGAGGATGGGGCACCACCACACAACTATGTTGAGCCACTACCCGGCGTCCCACAGCGCAACTGGGGCGATGGCTGGGAGGATGTCAAACTTGATGATTTGCGCGGTCAAGAGCACAAGTTTAATCTTGACCACAACGCATTCGACACATACCAAAATATTAAGAGTGAAGAGATCGAATTTCAAGATGATGCGCGGATACGCAGCGTCTACTACCCGGAGGTTGAGAAGCTTCTGCTGGACAATGTCCCCGGTGCACAAAGGGTCATCCTGTTCGACCACACAATTCGCAAACCCACTGGAAACAGGAATCCCGTTCAGCGAGTCCATGTCGATCAGACACCTTTCTCTGCTGCCGAACGAGTAAAACTCCATGCTCCCGAGGACGCAGAGCAATTGCTTCAAGGTCGGTACCGCATTATCAACGTCTGGCGTCCGCTTAATGGACCTGTCATGGGCTTTTCGCTAGCTGTAGCCGACAGTCAAAGTGTGCAAGACGATGATCTTGTACCTATTGAGCATCGGTATCCGGATCGCAACGGGCAGACAGCAGCTGTACGATACAGTGCTGCACAGAAGTGGTATTACTGGTCTGGTATGAAGAACGAAGACCGTTTATTGCTCAAGTGCTTTGACAGTGACGAGGTCGTGGGTCAGTATGGCAGAGTTCCGCACACAGCATTTGTAGACCCCAGAACACCTGAAGGAGCTGTTGGCCGCGAAAGCATCGAAGTGAGAGCACTAGTATTTGGTTAGAGCTTACTCTAGATAGTATAAATTACGAATCATGAACTACGACCTTTGTCCTCGATCCCCTCGTCGTCAGTGACTAAAGAAATGCAGAACCTACTGTGCTTTGTCCTGACCTCCGCCTTGACAACAGACAACACGGAAGTCAGACATGACCCATAATTGATGCGAACTGGCAGGTGTGAATTTCGAAGGCGTACACAGTCGTCATCAAATCCTAGCCGAGGACGTTTACACACTTGGCAACGCCTTCCCTCACGCTTCTATACCAGAAACTTACAATCTGGACTTGCAGGGGACCGCTTTGCGCATCTAATTCGTGCCGACTCGTAGATAACAGCTCGGACCTGCTGCTATCGCAGGTATGCTGAGCAGGCCAAGACGCGGCGGCCTTGGAAGGCTGTCCCAATTAGGAAGGAGTAATTTGAAAACCTGTCCATCGCTTTCATTTGCAGGACCGCTGCGGAATATGAAGGAAACAGTTTGTTGTGTATAAAGGTGGGGTATGTATGCGTTCCGGTACCACCAGACCCTCATCTTCCCCCGCTTATCGAAAATTGTCATGAAGGTTTCCACTCTTCTAGGTTTGCTACCTACAGCTGCTCTTGCACATGATCTTTTGAGCGTCGCTTTCTTTTCCAAAGACAAGACGGAATTGTTGGACTTTGTCTCTGACAATGAACACATCGATTATGGCTGCCGTCCGGTCGTTATGCCCACGAACGGCGAGCACAAACTTCATGCCATGCTCACCGAAGAGCAAGTGAACCACTACAAGAGAAGCCTAGATGCTAGCAGTATTCGTGTTGAAACACTCGACCATCTCAACAAGCGACAAACCGCAGCTGCTCCTATTGGGAAGGGAGATCGCTTCAAGGGAGGCAAATTTGCTCCTCGTGGTCTGGGCAGCCAGAAGTCTGATGTATATGGCTCATATCAGAGCGCCGGCATTTTGAACGCCGACGAAGTATATACAGCGTTGAAAGGCCTGGAGAAAGAATACGGTCTGACTTTGTTCACTGCACCACACAAGACCTTTGAGGGAAACACAGTTATAGGCGGTGTGGCCAACAAAGCCGAGAAGATTAAAGAAGACAAGCAGTATATCTACTTCACATCGGGCATCCATGCACGTGAACGAGGCGGTCCAGACAACCTGATCTACTTCATTTCGGATCTTCTCTACGCCAACAAGCACCGCAAAGGCCTGACATACGGCAACAAAACCTACTCGAATTCTGATGTCAAAAGAGCTCTTGGCGCTGGAATTGTCTTCATCCCACTCACTAATCCGGACGGCGTCCGCTTCGACCAAGCGAACAGCAACCTCTGGCGCAAGAACCGCAACCCTAAATCATCCATTCCTGGGCGCAATGCTAGCGTTGGCGTTGATCTCAATCGCAATTTTGATTTCCTGTGGAACTTCACAAAGCACTTTGATCCGTCTGTTGCCCCTGCATCCACCGACCCTTCCTCAGCGGCTTTTTACGGCACAGCACCCTTCTCAGAGCCAGAGACGCAAAACATGAAGTGGGTCTACGATATCTTCCCTAAGATCAAGTGGTTCATCGATGTGCACTCTGCTGCAGGCACATTGCTGTACTCCTGGGGCGACGACATCAATCAATCTCAAGATCCTAAACAGAACCTGTTCAACCCGGCTTATGACGGAAAGCGTGGAGTTGTCAACGACACAGTCTACCGTGAGTACATTGACCAGGAAGACTGGTACAATGTTGAACTGCAGGCAAACCGTACCACAGCTGCAATGGCGGCAGTTGGTGGAAGAGAGTATGTTCCCCAACAAGCCGTGGGCTTATATCCCACATCTGGTGCGTCAGACGACTGGGCGTTCAGTCGCTGGCATGGAAACAAGAAGGTTAACAAAGTATATGGATACACTATGGAGTTTGGGTACCCGACAAACTTCTACCCGACGGCGGAGGAATATGTGCAGAACATCATTGATACGAATGCTGGATTTATGGAGTTCATTTTGACTGCTGATGAGATTGGATTCAAGGGTTAAGACGTGGTGCCTGATGGCGAAGAACATCGAGGTATCGAGCCACCAACCACTATAACTACAAAGCACGAGACAACGACCATGTAGTAGTAGTTTTATTGCTAAAAACGCTACTTCGAAACCAGATAGGTATTTTATGAACGCCTTGAACCATATCCTACAAAACGATACCACTGCCAGCTCCAAACGACAGCTTAAGGGCTCACTTCTTGCCCTTGTGCCGAACTAACGGTCTTTTAGGCTTTTCCAGCGGTAACATCTTGTCTTTGGCCAGTGGCTTGTCTATACCGTTACTCTTGGCTACTCTGAGACTTCCTTGTGCCATCATGTCCTCCTCGGCACTCCGTCCTCCGTTGTGTTCCTCTTCAGTGCTTCTATTTACTTTCGAACGTTCGCGCTCATGCTCTGCTTTCAATTCCGTCACAAACCCTTTCCAAGTCAACTTCAATATTTGCTGCCTCTCTTCTGCTTGGCGCAGTGAGTTGTGCCACCCTTTATGTTCAGGATTTGCGCCGCGCACTGTACGTGTTGCAAGACCTTTCTCGCAGTACCCTACAAGATCAAAAACTTTTCGAGTATCGTCTGGTAGCTGATCGGATGCCAGAGCCCAACCACCATTGATACAGACAAGTCGATGCAGAACGAGTTGGTCGATTGCGGAATGGAAAACGAACCAATCCACTCTTCCTGGAGTATCGTGAGAGCGAAGAGCGAGAGCTGAGCCATAATCATGGAATATGCTTGGTAGGTACATGGCCTCGATGCTCTCGGCTGGGACCTCATCACCTTCGATAGTCTCAGTGCTATTGAGAGCATCGAAACTTGTCAATCTATTCACAAACTGCTCCTGCGTTTGCAGTGCAGTGCGGACGTATTGAAGAGGCAAAACATCTGTCCGCAAGTGATAGATCGAGATGACACGCTGATATGAACGATACTGGATGAGTTTTAGGCCAGCAACCGTGTCGTGGGGGTGGCCGTAGCCATATGGCTTAGTCATTGGTGTGGGTGATCGATGGGCCATTCGGCGAAATTTGGTGAAGTATGAGCGAATATCAGCCAACCTTAGACGAACGATCCAATCGAGGAGAAGGAAAGTTACATGGATTGTGAGCATGATATAAGTGGTGGTGCTAGGCTGCCGAGTCGAGGTGAAAGTGCGCTTTCACCGTGAACCAGCGCTCGTTCTACAGGAACCAAGTGCGTGGTTTGGTCGAGCGACTGGGAGAATTCCAGAGGAAGTGTCAAATTCAAGGCTTCATTTCATAGAATAGGAGCTGCCGGTTGCACATGGATCTTCTTACGACCTAAGGCACGGATCCCTCCGACTCACCTCTGAGTATGAGTGACACGCTATTGCGTTACTACTGCAACTCGATGGTTGTGTGGGGTCTCAGCACCCATTCACTACGTACGCAGGCATGCTTGCGACAGTGACACAAGCACATGAATGTTCAAAGTTGAACTTTTCCATTAGGGTGTATGAGAAAACCGCTAAGTGAGAACATGACATAAAGGACTGCTGAGGCGACATATGAAATAGAACAATATACCGAAGCGTACAAAAATATTTAAGTATTTGGCCATTTATTGCTCCATGGCATGGACTCAACGTGGTGAAGCTTACTAAGTCCCCGTCGACAAGCTGATCACTAAAATTCGATGAAGAATCTAGCTGAGCTGTGGTGCCTTTGTTTGGGCGGTTCAAATAATGTGGGACCTCAGATTGTCACCTTTGAGTGCGATGTGACAAGAGGACGATGAATGAAGCGGCTGCCGCGGAAGTTGCCTTGCCAAGACCAGAGTATCGCCGTTATCACCGCCATCCCTCAACCACGAACTGGCAACCATGTAGTTACCCATACTCCAGTGCTGCTCGTTGGAAACTCCTTCGATGGACACACCAGAAATAAGTGTGCTCCTGCTCGGTGACGCTGAATGCGGCAAGTCGACGTTTCTATCGTACGTATTCCGTCTTCTGTCATCAACGGTGTTTGTCGAAGATCAAGGACCTACCGTATACTCTGTCTCACTAAGTCGAGGAGCGTGTCAGTATGTCCTTCGCAACTGACACTATAGCAGACGCCTTAGTCTCGGTATCCAGCCACAAGACGACGATCTGCCGCCCTACGCGTTACCAACCCTACGTGACGCCGATCAGCCATTTGAGTTCGATATCTCACTCTACGGACGTCCGTACCGTTTGCTGTTCTACGACACAAGCTCACCAGAGAACTATACGCTACTGCGCCCGCAATTTGTGATACTCTGCTATGACATTACCTCCCGAACCTCTCTTGAATCGCTCTCGAAAACATGGCTCCCTGTTGTCAACGGACACTACAACTACGACGAGAACTTACCGGTCATGGTATTGGGCTTGAAACGGGACTTGCGCAAACAATGGACGCTACTTGAAGTGGGAGATGACAAGAAAGGGCGAGGACCAAGCGTTATGCCTCATGAAGGTCTACAAGCAGCGCAACGAATGCTGTGTGATCATTATGCTGAGTGCTCTGCTCTAACCGGCGAGCTATGTCGCGAGGTCCTTCAAGACGTCGCTAGGACATGTGCAAAGACGACAACCAAGGACGGTGCAAAGGGAGGAGGTCCGCTGTCCGATTGTGTCGTCATATAAGGACAACATAACTCCCATGCTCGAGTACGCAATTTGTGTTCTGCGAAAGCCCCACTTAGTAAGCCGTCCACTGATGCTGAATCTGGAGGGCTACT
This sequence comes from Neodidymelliopsis sp. IMI 364377, assembly GCA_027946375.1. NCBI lineage: Eukaryota > Fungi > Ascomycota > Dothideomycetes > Pleosporales > Didymellaceae > Neodidymelliopsis > Neodidymelliopsis sp. IMI 364377. Next base: position 54,055 of record JAPEUT010000002.1, read on the forward strand.
TTTGAAGTGCCTACAAAATGACATGGCCGCTCCTACTGCAAGCCAACAGACGCAGATAGATTATGACTATGCACAACCTGCGCATATTGACAGCTCGACTTTCGCTTTATCGACGTTTTGATCCAATCAGCTAAGGCGGAGTTTAGTGGAAAGATAACGTGCTTCAGCCTCTGAATGGTGGAACTTGTCTGGAAGAAGCAACGCGTACACAGGGTTTCGAAGCGCATGATTGCCTTAAATCAGTCCCTGCCCGGGAATATTGCAGGTATTGATCAAATCTTCTACAACCTGCTCAAACGAATATTGGAAATCCTCTAGCTTACGATGGTACCCAATGGCTTTCTCGCTTCTTTCATTGCAGCAGTCCAAGCGTCTTTGTCGGTGTTGCTAGTAATCTCTTACGGTGCCATAGCTGCTTACTTGGGTCTGCTCAACACGAGCAATGGAAAAGTAATCAGCAAAATATGTGTCAAGATGTTTTTGCCGGCTCTGTTGCTGGTTCAAATCGGCTCTGAACTACATTCGGGCTCTGCCCACCGGTACCTGGTCATTCTTTTGTGGGCATTTATCTGCCACGCCGTCAGTTTTCTTATCGGTATCTTCGCGCACCTTGTCTTCGGCCTACCAGACTGGACGACTGCAGCCATCATGTTTAACAATACTACGAGTTATCCTTTGCTGCTTATTCAGAGTTTAGAGCAGACAGGCATTCTGCACAAATTGGTCATTGCCGACGAAACAACGCGTGAGCTAGTGGGAAGGGCGAAGAGTTATTTCCTCGTCTTCGCGACTGTGAGCAGCTGCTTGACGTTTGCGGTGGGACCAAGATTGATCGACACCGAGCATGCGCCCGACTCAGATGACGAGACAACAACAGACAATGAAGCAGACAGCGAACCGCGGACCTCGAGAGAGCAAATCAACGACTCGCAGCTGGAACACGGAAGTACCGACACCTTTTCGGAGCAAACACGACTCCTGTCGCGAGGCGCATCACGAAGAGAACGTCATAAAAGCGTTACAAACATTACATTCTTCCCCTCAAAGCCCAAGTTTGCTACTGTTAAGCGTCGTCCTCGCTATGTTCCGAGCTTACATTGGAACGATCTGAGTGCACGTGCACAATGGTGGCTGCTGTTTTTGTATGACTTTCTCAATGCACCCCTACTCGGCGCTTTGCTGGGAGCTGTCATTGGTTTGACACCAGCGCTCCGCCGTGTGTTCTTCAACAGCACTTATAGTGGTGGTATCTTCACCGCCTGGCTAACTGAAAGCTGGAAAAACATTGGCGGTCTTTTCGTTCCTCTGCCTCTGGTTGTTGCCGGTATCTCATTATTCACATCATACCAGGACTCAAAGCAGAGCGAAGGATCGACCGATCGGCCCAATACTCCTCTTGCTACAACCGTTTTCATCTTAATGATACGCTTCGTGCTGTGGCCAGTGCTTAGCATAGGTACCATCTATGTCATTGTAAGGCACTCTAGCATCCTAGGATCGGATCCGATGCTTTGGTTTGCCATGATGCTGATGCCGACGGGACCGCCTGCTATGAAGTTGATCACCATGGTGCAAGTCAGCGATGCTGGTGTTCAAGACGAAAGAAAGATTGTTAAGATTCTGACGATATCGTACATGATCAGTCCAATCCTTGCAGTAGTGGTGGTTGGTGCTTTGTACGCGAGTGAAGCTGCAATTCTGGGAAAATAAGTACCTCAGATTTGAATGCTCAAGCAGAAGCCCGGAGGTTTCCAATATCAGTCTAGTCCTGTACGAGCTCTCAAAACTTTGTCGATCAACTTTCACTTGCGATTCTAGGTGAAGTAGCACCCACGCCAAGGCAGATCGCGAAGCTGGCGTGATAGATATACCTGTGTTTTGTCACTTCGACCCAACAGTCATCTTCGATCGACCTCGCTATGAAATTTTGTCTCTTAGCCGCACAAGTCTTCGCGATTTGCGCCTCCAGTAGATGGCTGTCAAAGTAAGTCATACTGTGCTCATGTCCCACCACATATATTGAGTCAGTGGAATCAACATTGACAAGACAGCAGCAACACCAACAATGGAACCATTCCCTACCATCTACGTCATGGATTGAGCGTCGAAATTGCGGCTGACTCACCCGTTCGACGTCCTCCACCACCTCTACCGAATCGACGTGCTGAACCAGCGAGTGATGAGCTATGGAACAAGTGTAGGGACAAAGGCTGCACGCTCTCGTGGGCTTTGAAAGCGAACGATGTCGACGTTGGTCCTGTATATAGCCCTCAACGAGACACCGCAAGGAGCTCATTCCGGAAACTCGACGATCTCCACACCTGGGGCTGGAGCCCATTCCCTCTCGACAGGGTTGACGAAAAGTTCCACGACTTTTACTCTACTTGGGGTATTGGCGAAGCTTTAGTAGATTTATGGGTATCAGAGCACTCTGACATCTACGACGGCGGTGAAAACAGGCTCGTCTTCATTGACCACCAGAGCTTCCATCCAGCTGCTCCTACTCTCGACGAGCAGTGGTACAGTGTCGGCAGTACAGACTATCGAGCAACGGGAGCGTCCTACTCGTTCGCCATCAATCCGAAAGACGGAGTTATTCTAGGGTTAAATAGGCTGTCGCCAACCTATGCTGCTCAAGACCGCAAGCCTCCTGTACCTAAGGATCAGATGCCGGCACTTAGCCAGTTCTCTGATATAGCCTGGGTCGGCTGGGAGTCAGTAACTCAAGGAGACGGTAACGACGTCAAGGGTTTGCGTTTCTTCGTCTCGGTGGGTATCAGCAACGCCGAAACCAAGAGTGTTATTCGTCGTGCGCTAGATGCAAAGGGTTGGGTATTGAGCCCATGGCCTGGCCACGTTTTCGAGCGAGAGTGGTTCGAGACACGAGCAATTATAGGTAGGTCGGCTCCGTAACCGCTTGTTCGATACAAACTGATCATTTATCAGGTACTCCCAACGTCCAAGGCTTTGCCTATCTGCTCATTCAGCACAAAGACGTCTTAGGCAACATGTTCATCAACAAAGTGCAAGTGTTCCAAGCCGACACTGTCTCTCGCAATCCGTGCATTGTAATGCACCTTGCGAAGCCCGATGTCCAGAGCGAGGGGCAGCGAATTGCTAAGAACCATGCAAGGGCCATCACCAAGGTGCATGTGGAGGAACACGTGCTGCGCGCTAAGCTGTGAGTGTTTTAGCACACACTCATACCTCGAAATGACAAGCAAGCTGGAGACTAAGGAAAACGGAAGAGTGCTCCAACTACCGAGGCTGCTGTTCGATACTGATGGCGAGCTGGCCTGTTGATGGTGGGCGGTTTAAAGTCTTTAAATAGTATGTACCGTCTTTGATGAGTAGCCTGAAAGTCTCTAGTGGTAGCTCTGCACTCCTCCAGGGTAGCCATTTCAAGTTGCAATATTAGAACATACTTGGAAACCAATAGAACTGAGACATACAAGAGTCAAGAATCAAAGACTTCTTGAGAAACTTGAGCATGTGCAGATGCATCCGTCCTCCTGTATCATGGAGGACTCAGTGACTCAGTTCGAGCTGGATTTAGAGGAAGGCACGCATTTGCAACTGCGGCTGCCAGATCTCGTCATTGCAACGCAACTCTCGCGACTCACCTGGACTCTAAACTCGAATCCTCACAACCACGTTATACTTCCTGGAGCTCGTGAGATGACCCGAGATCAGTGCTAGTAAGCGCATTCTCAAACGAGCCGAGGCAGTCGTGGCTCGCATCTCACCAGCATACGGCAGAATCCGGAAGACATGCGAGGACATACGGCATATCATGCTGGCATTCACGAGCCGGATGGAGGGCATCGCAGGCTTCACGCCGGCACATGTCGCAGTCAACAATGCTGGTAAGGCACTCGGCTCCGCGTGCCCGCACGTCTTGTATGACAGCATGTGAGGAGATGCAGATGCAGGGCAGCTGGGACATAAGTATAGGTCGCCACCTCTTGACGCAGGACTTCTGGAGTTACTCTACCTGTTGCCTACCAAGCTCGTTGCTTGCAGTGATTTGCTCAGCTGCTGGCCGCTGATGTTGTGCAGTGCCAAGCTGTCGCGCGCATCCCACTTCCCCTCGCAGGATCGAGGCGCGTGACATCAACGTCAATCTACGCGACACAGTGCACGACGCGGCAACACTGCAGGCAGGTCTGCAGGCGGTAGTTCTGCGCCCGCGCGAATTCACTGTACATGCCCCTGGGTATGAGCTGAGCCGCTCGCCCGACCATGCCACCTGCTCATTGCGGTCGCGGCCGCGTTCAGTCTCGGCATTCCACGGCGGCTTAAAAGGCTGTATGGCTCCGTGGGCTCGATGTCTGCGAACCTCGGGAGAGCTTTGGCCCGCCCACGTACTCCACTGACAGCTCCCCACCTATTTCCCGCCTATCATTCCGAGCATCGCAGCGTGGAAAGACGCTACCGCGGCCGGCAAGCGCAGCAGCATCCTTTGGCGATTCTCGTCGAGACTCTCACCACCGAGGTTATAGCTACTATTACCACCGTCATCCGCCATGAGGCCCTCTTCTTCAGCTTCCGCTGCCATTCGCACCGCGACCACCCTCACGCGTCTTTCTCGCCGTAGCTTTGCAACTCGTGCCCTTGCGAGCCAGACTTGCGCGAAATCGGCTCTGTTCTCCAACGCGCGACGCACCACAGCCAGCAGCCCAGCAGCCTCTGCAGCGTTCCCCTCGACACAGCAACTTGGCCAGCAGTTCAGGATGGCGTCCACCGGCATCAAGAAGATCAAGGTGGTGAACCCCGTGGTGGAGCTCGATGGTGACGAGATGACTCGCATCATCTGGCAGACCATCAAGGACAAGTTCATCCACCCCTACCTCGACATTGACCTCAAGTACTACGACCTGGGCCTTGAATACCGTGACGAGACCAACGACCAGGTCACCCTCGATGCCGCTGAGGCTATCAAGAAGTACTCGGTCGGTGTCAAGTGCGCGACCATCACCCCAGATGAGCAGCGTGTCGAGGAGTTCAAGCTCAAGAAGATGTGGCTCTCGCCCAACGGCACCATCCGTAATCACCTGTGAGTCTTTTCCGCGCCCTCCGCGCACAAACACAGCTGATATGGTGTCTCTAGTGGAGGAACCGTTTTCCGTGCACCCATTGTTATCCCCCGTATTCCCCGTCTGGTACCCAGCTGGAAGCAGCCCATCATCATTGGCCGTCATGCGTTTGGTGATCAGTACCGCGCCAAGGACCGCGTCATTGAGGGCGAGGGCACACTCGAGATGGTCTTCACTCCTAAGGGCGGCGAGCCCCAGACCATCAAGGTCTACGACTTCCCCGCTGGCGGCGGTGTCGCCCAGACCCAGTACAACACCACCGAGTCCATCTCTGGTTTCGCACACGCTTCCATGAAGCTTGCGCTCGACAAGAAGCTGCCTCTGTACATGAGCACCAAGAACACTATCCTGAAGGCCTACGACGGCAAGTTCAAGGACGTCTTCCAGGAGATCTACGACGGCCAGTACAAGAAGGACTTCGAGGCTGCCGGCATCTGGTACGAGCACCGTCTGATCGACGACATGGTTGCCCAGATGATCAAGAGCGAGGGTGGCTACATCATCGCCATGAAGAGTGAGTTTTCCCACTGTGCTCGAGCACAACAATTTGCTAACTACGACCAGACTACGACGGTGACGTCCAATCCGACATCGTCGCCCAGGGTTTCGGCTCTCTCGGTCTCATGACCTCCGTCCTCATCACTCCCGATGGCAAGACCTTCGAAGCCGAGGCCGCCCACGGCACCGTCACTCGCCACTACCGCGAGCACCAGAAGGGCAACGAGACCTCTACCAACCCCATTGCCTCCATCTACGCCTGGACACAAGGTCTCTCCAAGCGTGGTGAGCTCGACAACACCCCCGAGCTCGTCGTCTTTGCCGAGCAGCTCGAGAAGGCCTGCGTTGACACCGTTGACGTTGACGGCATCATGACCAAGGATCTTGCCCTTGCATGTGGAAAGAAGGATCGTGGCAGCTGGGTCACAACCAACGAGTACCTCGATGCCGTTGAGAGGAGGTTGAAGACCAGCCTCAAGGAGAAGTTGTGATTGTTGCATTGATTGTAGTGAGCGGTAGAGCATGTTGAGCGCGATTATTTTTGAACTAGCTGGTAAAAATCGGCATATCTAGATACCTGTAGATGGAGAGAGTTCTGCCCTCCTTCTATTCCAGGAAGCAAACAAGCATGAATACAGTAAGATCAAAAACACTCGAAACCATTTCTCTCCTACGCTGTAACCCTGGTCCATTCATCTCCGGTCGTAGTGAGCGCCGATGTCGCTCTGTTTGCTGTTTTTGAAGACATTAGTGATTTCGTCAGCTCGGCCGTAAAGATAACGCCGGTACTTTTTGCACTGGAACAGCAGAGTGCAGACCGTTTATGCATCGCACTAACGTCAAGTTTTAGTGTTCGAATCTTTGCAATGAGGTGTGATGCTTGCAAATCGTCTTAGACCTTAAGTTCCCATACGACACATGTACTCCACATCATTTGCTCTTAAATAAGATCACAACCTGTAATTCGAACAGAGAATTATCTTTTATATGCACTGCTTGTCTCCCAGTTTCCCACAGGATACCTCACAACGCACTCATCGTGTCTACCATCCCCCCAGCAACAATCTCAGCCTCTTCTCTCTCCATAATCCACCCACTCACCTCCTCCACCGCACCCACTCCTTCCTCTCATCCCTAACCCGTATATACCCATCTTTTCTAATCTCAGCTTGAAGCGTCACGCAGAGTCCAGCACGCACGCTGGTTTCAGAGCGCTGCTGACGCTCTCGATTGGGACATGGTCGTGCACCAGCTGGTGTGGGGTAGACAGCGGCGGGATGGTAAGCAGGGCTCGCGACCCTGCTCAAAGCGAGGTCGCGGACCATGTCCATGTGTGCGGCTTCAGCGGCGGGGGAGCCGTGGCCGTCTGGGCGGGAGGTGAACCAGTGTGGGAGGTGAGGGCGGGGTGCTATTTCTTGTTCTGCTTGTGCTTGTTCTCGGGGAATTAGTTGTGCTGATGAGAAGGATGTCTCATGGTTTCGTGGCCTCGGGATTGTGAGGTCGGTATTTGGCTGTGCGTACATGCTGGGTCTCCTCTCTTCGACCATGATGTGCGATGGGGGGATGTTGAGGTTTGTCATGCTTTGTTGTGGTGGAGAAGTGTAAGTAAAGTCACCGTCGCCCGATATGTGGGGATAGCTCTGGTACGGTCGTGTCCACTGTCGTGGTGGAGAGGAAGGGTAGCGTGGAGGTGAGTTTGACATCTTCCAGGGCTCTGGGTTGGAGGGAGGGGTGTCTGGGTGTTGAGCGCTGTTATAATGGTAGTGTATGCTTTTCGAGCCAGCGGCATAATGGTGTGTTGGCACGATGCAGCGTGGCATATCCTTGCGTGTTCCCGGACGATGTTGGTACCGTGATGTGTCTCAGTTCGAAAACGACGTGTTGATATGCTGGCTTTGGTAGTTTGGTGTTAAGTGTCAATTAATTCGGTTTGGGTCCTTCTCTACAAAGGCTCCGTTATATAAGATTGCTGTATGTTAGCATTTCAGTTTTTCGAGCAAGCCGTAAATGGGGATACTGTTTGCACGTCATTAGATGCGTTGCGTTCGATAGGCGAGCGATAGAGGTTAGGTAGAAAAACCATCTTGAAGAAGCAGTTTCGCATATACACCGTATCGTGATATAGTATCGTACACCAAGACATTTTAGTTGTCGTCGCCTACAATTTCGCGCGACGCTGCAGGTAGGCCCTGATACCGATAGCCGCTGCACAAACTGTTAGGACACACTCTACAGTCCACCCAGTGGAACTACTACCAACGCTAAAAAGCACCAGAGACAGACAAGCGGGCTCACTTACCAACAAGAACGGCCAACCCCTTCAGTCCGACCAATCCCGCAAACCACCCCCACCATCCAATCGTCCTTCCCTGGCGGTCAAAGTTTGGCTTAATCTCGTTCATTCCCGAGAACTTCTTCAACTTTTTGCTTGTATATGGTGGATACCTAACGTCCATCATCGTCTCGATCCAAGCCGGCGTCGTCGTAACAGAGCGGCGATGTGTGAAGACGTCAAAAGATGCTTTGCCACGGTAGGCACCTTGTCCCGAAGAACCCACACCACCAAAGGCCAATGTTGGGATGGAGGCGTGGAAGAAGCCGTCATTGAGGGAGGCGCCGCCGGAGCGTGTCTGGTCGAGAACTGTATATCGTTAGTAGAGGAAAGCAGGTGGGAGCGAGGATTTTACTCTTGTTCATCTCAGCTTTGGTACCAAAGGCATATGTGCCGAGTGGTGTGTCGTGGACTTCGTTTGCAATCTTGATGGCTTCGTCGAGGTCGGTGACGGGTAGAATGGGAAGGAGAGGGCCGAAGCTCTCGTCGCGGAGGAGAGCGTCGTCGACGCTGTCGACTTGCACAACAGTGGGCTCGATGAACAGATCGTCTTCGTCCATGGTGCCGCCGACAACAATCTTGCCGTTGCTGGAGTCTAGCATCTTCTTCAAGCGCTGGAACTGCTTTTGGTTGACGATGCGGCCATAGTCAGGTGAGTTGCGAGCACCGTTGGGATAGAACTCCTTCAAAGCATTCTTCATTTCCTGAATGAACGCTGGAACGAGCTCACGGTCGATGAAAGTGCAGTTCTGGCTGACACAAACCTGACCAGCATTCAGTGTCTTTGCCCATAGGAGACGCTTTGCAGCCAGACGTGGGTCTGCATGCTTGGTGATGATGGCTGGATTCCTGCCGCCCAGCTCGAGTGTCAACGGTGTGAGCGTCTCAGCTGCCTTCTTTGCAATGATACGTGCTACTCCCTCAGATCCAGTGTAGAAGATCTTGTCCCACTTCTCCTCAAGTAGTGCTGTGGTCTCAGGAATGGCACCCTGGATGCACGTGTAGCAGTCGGGGTCGAGCGACTCGGCCATGATCTTCTGCATTACACTCGCCGCATAGGGCGCTGACTCGGAGGGCTTGATGATGGCAGTGCAACCAGCAGCAATGGCACCAATGAGCGGTCCAATTGTCAGCTGGATGGGGAAGTTGTATGCTCCAATGATCAGGGCAGTTCCAAGCGGGTCCTTACGGATTCTCGGGCCCATGAACTTGTTAGTGAAGGCGATGTCTGCAGGCTTCTCATCCTTTGCAAAGCGCTCCACGTTGTTTGCCATCCACACACAGTCGTTCATGACCCAAGAAATCTCGGTCAAGTATGTCTCGAACTGCGACTTGCCCAAGTCTCGCTTGCAGGCTTCCTGAATAAGCTCTTCATTGTCCTTGAATGCCCAGTACAGCTTGCGCAGCTGTTGGATACGGAATTCGAGCGGGCGCGTTTTGTGCGAGAGAAAGGTAGCCCGGACTTTCGCACATGTCGGCGCGATGTCGTCCATAGACGTGTGCTCGAAGGGGGGGATGTTCGATGTCGCCATTGTGTATGCAGGAATTCGATGGCGATGGACAGTGGAGCGAAGGCGATTGTATGAGGGGCCCAGACTTGTCTTATGAACATTCGATGTCGCTGACACGCTTCTGACAGAAACAGCTCCGCACTTGCCTCGGCTGACCTCTTAGCGCGAACGGGGCCGGGGTGTCTGTTCCACATGTTCGTCCGCTCCACCCCCTTCTTGTCACAAAAGTACGACCAAGTGGAGCTCGAAAGGTTGCGGGATCCATGATTGAATCTTCATTGGATCAATGTCAGGTCGTTTCCGTCTATCCAAACGCTCTCTATGACGTACTGGAGACCTCCAGAGCACGCCAAAATTTTAGACCACTGCAGGTGCCTGCATTGCAAATGTTTCAGCCCACCATGTCACCCAGCGACCAGCGCGGCTCAAGTGCAGTTCATGAATCACGTCCAGTGTGCTAGACCCACCTACGCAGTATCCACATAATTCCACTAAACTCGCTTGTCTTCTTCGACGTCGAGCTCCGGCCCTCCGCTGGCTAAAACTGTATGAACTCCAGCAATCAATACAATTAGGTTTCGATACATGAAGGTTAGGGTAAATTCTCTACGTCTGCCGACTACTCAAGTCTTTTCTGACTAATTGGATATGAATGTCTCTAGTGTCTGGAAGGAGATAAGGATTATAGTAATGATTCCTTACTAGTCGCTAACACCGTATGGATAAGAAAAGCCATCTAATTCCCAATATCCTCCTGTGGCCCAGCAAAGTATGGAACGTCATTGGGCAGATCGTACGGATCTCTCAATGAATACTGGTAGAAGTCACTAGCTTTGAAGACTCTATCAGCATTGACATCCAGCATCCTTTCGCCTCGATCGTTCTTGAACTTCACCCAATTTGCTCTGATACTCGCATTCGGACCTGCGATAACCGGGTCGAACACGTCTTCGTAGTAACTATGCTCAATCAGCAAGTTGGTGTGACCTCTCGCATAAGTGCCGTAGGAGGTACAGTTGCGAAAGTAATTGTTGTACATATGACAAGCCTGGAGGTTATCGGCAGACGGGTTGCGTGCGTTGGTCGAATTGAAAAAGTTGTCGTTGATGGTTACATGCGCTGTTACGTTGTTCGTCCAGCCAATACCGAGCGCTTTATTGTGCTCAGAGAGGATGCAAGATGAGACCGTGACATAGGAAGAGTCGCGGCGCAGATCAATGAGGCCATCGTTCATACGTGCAAACTACAAGATTTAGCCATGTATCAGAAGCTTCCAGTTTGGAAAAAGGGATCCATTTATCGTCACATGGTCAATCCAAATGTTTGAACCGCCATCGACCTGAATGCCGTCCCAGTCTTCTGTCTTACCCGGCCAGTCTTCAGCAATTCTGGTATCGCTAACTTGCAAGTTTCGGAGTATGATGTTCTTCGCCCCTTTGATTGCGAAGCCGCCCCCAATGACTTTTGCTCCTCCTCCAATTCCAATGATAGTCTTGTGGCTGACGATTGGAATCTCGTATCCTTTCGGCTCTGCCGTAAGCACACCGTTGACTCTGATAATAAGACTGCCATTTTTTGCTGCATATTCCTTGAGCTCTTGATAGGAGTTGGCAAACACGATCCGTCCACCTTTGCCGCCCACGGTACCGCCATTGAGTGAGGCAAAGCCGTGGGCTTCATCTTCGCAGTGCAAGCATGTAGTATTCTGAGCCACTGCCCAGGTTGTGAAGAGAAACAAAACTGTCTTGATTAGAATCATGGTGGGGTACACGCTAAAGACACGCCAGAAACACTACGTTGTCACCATCTGTGATCGTGATATCCTTAACGCACAACTACTATGATTGAGTGTTGCGTTTTATATGTATCATCCAAAACGGCTATAACTTTACCACAAAACCAAAGACCAGCCTTGCCTCAGGATGACCGGAAGCAAATATTCCATGATTGCCGACCCAGTGACTGTCTGCATTTCCCTACGTGTACGTAGGCAGATCCACCAATCATGCGTGGTCTCTCACAGACTCGCTCGATAGGAAATCGACAAGAACGATGCTCAGGCGTCCATGTGTGACGGGAAGCAATGTTGTGCTCTTGCGGGGAAGCGAGTTGATACAAGTTGTGGTGTGCTGCAGAACAATGGCCAAGCCAACGCCCAGAAACAAAGGTTCACTCTGTAAGGCACTTGGTTGGTATTTACCGAAGAAACCCATCGGGTGATATGAGATTTCCAGATGCGTTGTTGCGATTCGCTAGATCATACTACATTGGTGTCTTCGTTGCCCATATGTAGAACACAGAAAACAACTCAAAGCGGTTTTAACCACCGGTTGCTGTTGAGCTCGTGAACAAGACTACTGATCGAGTGAGACATCGTAGTTTCTCCTCGAATGACGAACGGCGGGCGTGTGGGCTTGCAGCGTTCGGGGATCCGGGGTAGATGTGGTCGTGAGATTGGAGACGAATTCGGGTCTTCGGACTAGTGAGAGTGGCAAGATGCGGGGTCTAGCTTGGCCTTCCAAGAATCGATGGGCAGCTGCATCGCTTGTCCAAACTACAGCCACAAGCCCAAGATGCTGTATAACAAGTATGAAGACCATGCGGAATTGGATATGTACCTTTTTTCGCAGCTACGTGCTCGACCTATGCTCCAGCACGACCATAACGCGCACTCATTTCGATTCTCTACATTTCGTGAATTATGGGTAAGGGAAATGTATATGCGTGGTATGTATGCATGGTCGTTGCTACAACAATGATATTGTATGGCTATGATTCCTCCACGTTCAACGCAGTACAAGGATCGAAGCATTGGGTCGCATACTTTCACAAACCTAGTCCAAGTGTGGTGGGATCTATCAATACTGCATACAACGTCGGTGGTATCATCGCTGGTATGTCTAGAAAACACTACATAGAGACGTCCGCTAACTGAATACAGGGGTTTTCTTCTCTGCACCAATCTCAGATCGGTTCGGTCGCCGATGGGCAATTATCACTGGCTGCGTGATCGTCATCATCTCGACCTTCATCTCCACGTTCACACCTCGCAACATCGGTGGGTTCATTGCCGCACGTGCCATTGTTGGTATCGGACAAGGTATCGCTCTACCAGCTGGTCCAACATACATCAGCGAGGTTGCACCTGCCGAAAGCCGAGGCAAAATCATGAGCTTTTGGTAAGTGTTGTCGTTTGCACATGGAAACAAAACTGACATACCAAACAGGCAGATGAATTTTAGTGTTGGCAGTTTCCTTGCTTACTGGATTAACTACGCATGTACCAAGAACGCAGCCAAGTTAGGAGATTGGGACTGGAAGACTGTTCAACTCTTCCAGCTTCTGGCACCTGTCCTCATTATCATAGCTATCTCCTGGTGCCCCGAAAGTCCGCGGTTCTTAGTTAAGAAAGATCGCATTGAGGAAGCTGTCAAGGCGCTTTCAAAAGTACGTGACGACCCGGAGCGTGTCCAGCATGAGATTAGCGATATTTCTCGCGCCCTACAGTTTGAGAAGGACGAAATCTCATCCGGCTATTCTGCACTTTGGAAAGATAAGTCTGTAAGGAAAAGGCTATGTGAGTATAACATTACAGCCACTGAATTCGCCACTTACAGTCAATAGTGTTGTGCATACTCCTTAACATTGGCCAGCAACTCACTGGACAGGGTTCACTTAACAATTACTCAACGAAAATCTATCAATCAGTATTTACCGACAACGACACCATACAACTTATCAACGCACTCAATGGCACTTTCGGTATTTTATTTACCCTCAACGCGACTTGGACGGTTGATAGGTTCGGCCGCCGCTTCTTGTTTCTCGTTGGTGCTGTCGGCATGGCACTCTGCATGCTGATTGCAGCAGCTGTAGTGACGGAGACGCCAGGAAGTCTCAGTGATGGTAAACCAAGAAGCGTTGGTATTGCAACAGTCTTCCTCATGTTCTTGTTTGCTTTCTTCTTCAAGCCGTCTTGGGGAGCGACTGTGTGGATCTGGACAGGAGAAATCTTTTCGATGAACGTTCGCAATCAGGCCATCGCTATGTCATCGCAAGCCCAGAATGTCGCCAACGTCTGCTTGCAGCAAGCGTTCCCTGTTTTTCTGGCGAAGGAGGGATTCTATGCCATGTACATGTTCGGTGCCATCAATGTGGTGTTGTTCGCGTATGTTTGGTTCTTCATCGCCGAAACAAAGAACGTTAGTATCGAGGAGATGGATACAATATTCGGAGGGGCAAATCACGTTGAAAACGCTGAGTTGAATAAAGGTACCGCTGGGCAGATTGAGGTCGCTACGGCTGAAACGATTGTGATGGGGGTACCAAAGCGGCACGCATAACTACCATAAGTATGCTTACACGATGGCCAGGACCAAGTCTACGCTTCGGAAGCTCACTCTGCTGTCATGACCACTTGACAATGAATTTTTCCGAGATTCCTCTCGTCCGCATTACTCAAAGACTGTTCGTCCTTCGTTCTCGCCCAGCAACATGTGAATAAGATTAGGTAACTCCAAGACTGGCATCTTGCCAACTCTTCGCTTCCAGTACAATCGCCACATGAGGTCCAAGCCGGGAAGCGGCGTTGATTTTCTTATTCCTTCGGCTGAATTGTGACAAGACTGTATCAGTAAATCGTATTAATCACTTGTCCGATTGTTGTGCTCCACTATCGTAACTGGGCGAACTTGGCAATACTGGTCTTACACCATATCAGATTCGCTAAAGACATCCAGAGTGATCACACATGATACGCGATACCATCGATGACCAGCTTCGCCAATGTTTCCATCGCTGTAGATTGGCATATGAGTTTCGGCAATCGGATCACAGCCAAGAGAGTTACGTATGCTAAGAGCCTTGGGGCTATGATCCTTTACAAGCGCACTCTTCATCACCAGCAAAACCAACCCTTGAGCCATCACAGCGTACGATGAAAAGCTAGGGGCATTTTTCTTGACAAGGTTAGATTACGAAACAGAACTCAGCATAACACTGCGTCACTGAAAGTATGGCCGTTTGACTTAAGTTATGTGTCACGAGAAGTTGAAGAACCCTACGAGATGGTAGTGATTAGGTAGATGTATCTGTATTCAAGGGTAGCATAACATTACTGATTGTGTTCTTGAGTAATGATTTCTGCGCTTTAGGTAGAATTCGGCCTTAACTCTTATACCAAGTATACACTCTATGCAAAGGCCTCGCAATGAGTTTTTACAAACGAAGTTACTCGGGTACTCCTTGCCCACGCATTTCTCTATGTATCTTTCAAATGACGGAAGCGGCCACCGTGGCGCCAATGTGCCTGAGTAGACTTCTGTGGTTAGTAGCGTCAACGGTGAGTCCCAAGATATCCTGGCACCATGGCATATTTTCACTGCCCCGTGGGGCATGCTATCTGATGTGGATACTCAGCTATAAGATATGGAGACTACGTGTTCCTGTTCTGAAACTGATGAGGGTGCCTGTTACTCTTCTTTCAACCTCCTAAGAATACGTTCATAAATCTCAATTTTATTCAAACCCACAACTCGCGCGTACAATCATGAACAATAACATTGAGACGTTCGGGCGAGTCACCCCAGACAAGAAGAGAAGCGACTCGTCCCTCTCGCTTCCCGAGAAGGTCGAGCAGGCCGACAATGCTGGAACGTCACTAGTTGTCGACGCAGAGACAGAGAAGAGACTTCTGAGGAAGCTGGATATGCGAATCATTCCTATGATTTGTTGGATCTACCTGATGAACTTCATGGATCGAGGCATGTCCAGCTTTTGCTACCGCGTCCTCAGCTACTGACTGTAAACAGTCAACATTGGCAATGCACGCCTGTACGGGCTGGAAGAGGACTTGGGTATGCCACCCGATAGCAACCAATACCAGCTCGCGGTTGGCATTCTGTTTGTCACGTACTGTGTAAGCGCCAACGCCTCACCTGATTCGAAATCAAAGGCTGACCACGACGCAGTTGTTCGAAACGCCTTCCAATCTCATAATCAAGAAGATGCAGCCAGCACGTTATCTGGCTGGACTCGTCTTCTTCTGGGGTCTCACGGCTACGTTCACTGCTTTCGTCAACAACTTCGCCGCTCTCGTTGCCTGCCGATTACTTCTTGGCGTTTTCGAAGCCGGGCTCTTTCCTGGAGTGATATTATATCTTTCAATGTTTTACAACAAGAAGAGCGTGTCTCTGCGCAACGCCTATTTCTACGGCACTAGCGCTATCGCCGGTGCGCTCGGTGGCCTCGTCGCCTATGCCATCGGTGAAATGGACGGTGCTGGTGGCTGGAGGGGTTGGAGATGGATCATCTTGATCAACGGCATCCCAACAGTCCTGACTGCTGTTGTTGTTCCATTTGTGCTTCCAAACAGCCCAGAGACAGCCAGTTTTCTCACCGAAGAAGATCGGAGAAACTTAGTACTACTTCGTGAGCTAGAGGTGGGCCAAACTAAAGCTGCGCAACTGCTGCACAAGGAAGATGTTAAAGCCGGAGCCAAAGACTGGAAGACATGGGCATTTGCCATCGGACAGTTCAGTGGTCTCGGCATGTTGTACAGCTTCTCCGTCTTTCTTCCCACCATCATCTTCGAAATGGGCGCTGGATGGAGCCGACAGGTTGTCCAGGCCTTGACTATGCCAGTATACTTCTTGGGTTTTGCAGTCTACATAGGCAGCGCCTGGTACAGTGACAAGATCCAGCAGCGAGGGATTTTTTGTATTGGTGGTTTCCTCACTTGCATGGTTGGGTACATCTTCCTGATAGCAAACCAAGGCGTTGGGCTTAGCTTTGCGGGCTGCTTCGTCGTGGCGATGGGGCTTTGGACGTCGACTGGTGCAGCTATGACCTGGCTTGGTGTCAACAACCCTCGCTATGGCAAACGAGCCTTCGCCAGTGGCATGCAGATCACAATTGGAAATGCGGCTGGTGTCTCAGCACCATTCCTCTTCAACAACGCGGATGCACCGAACTACTACCCTGGCTATGGTGCTACCATTGCTCTTCTTGCGTTGGGCGCTGGCATCTATGCAACCCTGCACTTCTGGTACCGCGCGCAAAACAAGAGGAAGCTCGAGGGCAAAGAGGACCACAGGATGGAGGGGCTCTCGGAAGAGGAGATCGCGGAATTGGGAGAGCACAACCCCAGATTCTTCTACACGATCTGAGCAAACACAGGTCTGTCAGTCTATCGCGTGAGCTTCATGCGACGTGTACGTAGTGCAAGTTTGATATCTAGGGTTCCTGATACGTAGCGAAATGCAACGGACGCGTTTTCATTCTTCGGTTGCCAATGACGTAAGCTTTTTCAGTCGAGGCTAGCCTTTTGTGGTCTAGATCTCCTCGCGCCTCACCGCATTACGACTGTCACTCACTCACTCACACGGCATATACGCAGCATCAACTCTCTCTTTGGGGCGAACACAACAAATCCACATCAAGCTGCATGCCAAGTCCTGGAGCCAAAAAGCGCAAGACTCGCCACTCAGGTCGAGATTTCAGAATGACACGGCAAGAGCCAGGTGCCACCCTGCTCGCTCTTGCCGATACTGGCCTCCTACGTCTTGTAGATGAGTTACTACTCAACGTTCTGGATCAAATCAATTCTCCGAGGGATCTTTGTAACTTCGCTGCAACATGTACGCGCCTTCAAGGTCTTGCTGAGCCATTTGTTTGGCGGTCGCTGCTTGTACTAGATGGTACGCATGCGCAGAACATTGCTGCAGCCTTGGACAGTCGAGATGTGCGAGTCGATTTTATACAAGAGTTATCGATTCGTTACAAGGCTGAATACAAAGACGGTATTGAGGATTTGAATCACTGGTTGACTTTGATGTCAAACCTACGCCATTTGACCTTGGAAAGTCCATGTCCAAACAACTCGGAATGGAGGTTGGGCTCACTCTTCGACGCATGGTCGAGGATCAACTATTCAAATCTGGTAGCAAGCTCGGTATTTCAGCGAGAAGGCCTGCCTGTTGCATTGTCAAAACTACAGTCTCGTAAGCAATCGTTACACATAGCAACCTTACAATCCGACTGACAGCCACAAGTTACATTACATGCACATGGACCAGATGACAGAAAGTTTGATTTCGACAACCGCCTAGCCTCTGTATTCTATCATCCATCCCTTCGTAAACTCAGCATGTCTTGTCTGAATATAAAGAACCAAGACATGGAATCGACTATCCAGTCCTTCGGCAAGGAGCGCAAATCCACGCCTCTGCGCTCCTTAACATTCATCGAATGTAACATCGATATCTCAACTCTGCATAGCATTCTCAGTATGCCGAAAGCTCTGAAAGAGCTCTCGATTGGCGAGCGCATACATGTATTTCCGGGCGCCGTGCCATCGACTGTGCCTGAAGAGCGAACATGTTCGACTCGTTTCTTACCGGCTTTACAGCAACAAGCAGAATCGCTCGAGAAACTCACCCATATCGGCGGTTCGCTTGCTTTTCTCCCAAGTCGTCAGACCGATCCTGAAGGTTCAGCAAGATTACGGTCCTTTGACAACCTCAAGCACCTTGAACTTGGTCTCGAGTCACATCTCTACTACTACCTCCGAGACAACGGTTTTCCACCTAGGCTCAACTCTCTCAAGCTGCTGGACAACGCCATCTCGAACAACGCTCAAAGAGACCTCGCCTCTCTCTCAAGCATCCTTTTCCGTTCTACCTTGTCATTAGTAACGCAGCATTTTCCATCGATCGTACCGCAAGACTTCACACTTCAAGTTCAGTTTTCGGACCACACCAAAGCAACGGACGAGTCCGAGCAGGCATACATAATGTCTGCTCTCCTCAATCGCCCGTCAATATACAAGATCTCCGATATTCTACATGAACACAAAGGTCGCTTCGTCGTCTCCCGCGAGACGTTCCCCTCAGGTACAGCTTACATACCGCCTTTCATGTATGGTGAAGAGCTGCCAGTCGAACAGATCATGTATGACTCTGACAACTATTGGACTTTCAACGACAAATACTATCGAATCGTTGACGATGAAACTTTCAGGGAGAAGGTGGATAGAGATCTGGTTGTGTGTCCGAAGTGTGTCAGTCGTGGGTTAACGGAAAGAGAATGCAAGCAACTGGGAGATGGGAGCAGATGCCAGCCGTGTTACAGATCGGGACTCGATTGTGGCTGGGCGAGAGACGATAGCGGACAGATCGCTAGGCCTAGACCTATCGAAGATGAAGTTGACGCTGAGCAACCAAATGCGTAGGTAGGTGTTTGGTTCTTCCTGTCAACTATCTCTAAGAATCCAAGCATCGAAAACACGGTGTTTGTCTACATTTTGATTTTCACGGATTCAAGCTCGTGCATCGGCTGTCGCTATGTCTCACGACAGCGTGCAGGCAAGACGCGGTTTGTTTGTTACACAGCTTGTTTCAAAATAGGACTTGCAAACTCTCTTCATTCTTCCTCTTCTTCATCTCTTGTCACCTCTGGCTTTGCTTCTGGCCGTTGTGCGTTCGCCAGGTGCCTCAACATTCCTCATCTCCGAAACCGTCAAGTGTGTAACGCTACAACAGGGTCCAGCGCAGGGTAACTCAACATAACATTGCAAAACAAAACAAAAGTTCTGCACATAGCAAAGTGCTTACTTTTCGAACTCTTATCCCCAAAACTCCGAGAGAATTCGAACTGCGTTAGTAAGTTTTCCTCTTGTTTTCTAAGATTAGCCTGCCCGTGCTCGCTCCACTTCGCGATGGTCTTTGCGTCCCATTGGGCATCATTCCACGACAACACACGCGCTGTTCCTGGGTTCCCCAGCTTCCGTCTGAAGCCTCCGCCTATCACCGTGTTCAATATGGGCGCGAAAAGTCACATGACCGCGGCTTTCACTGACACGCCCTCTAGCCGCCAAGGGTTTCCATGGCTGCTATGGACTCGTTCCCGATCGGGCCCCATAACGAAAACACTGACCCTTTTGTTGTCACTCCACCTCGAAAGCTCACGCGTGACAGCCACACAACAAATCCGTCAACACCGAAGTCTACACCGTTGCATAAGCGGTTTCTAGAGGAAGTCAGGATGAGTCCTGCGACACCTACCACGCCGCCAAGAACGCCGAGCAGAAGTCCGGCAAGAGGCCGACCCTCTGTCGAGCAAACCCTTCAAGTCGGCTTGAACGGTTTCTACTTTTCGATGGAGATACCAGAAAGGACTACACCTAAGAAGACTGGAAGAATGACATCGAGCCCAGAAAAGCAGGACCAGAAAAGGAAGAACCAGGGGTCGATTAGAGGCACAGGTCGGGTGAAGGACATACTGAGGAAGAATCTCTTCGGGACACCGAGAAGGCAGGCAGCTTCGCCGACAATGTGTGCGAAGAGTGCGAAAGAGTCCACTAAGAACGACGAGATGAGCACGAAGCCATCAGGTGAGAGCACTGCAGAGTCTTCTCCGAGCCACGGATTGAGAGTATGCGGTGAAGGTGGAAGTGAAGGTGGAAGAAGCATGGACCTCAACGTACTAATTCCTGAAAATGAAACCAGAGAAGTGGCGAGTGAAAGCACCATTACGCCAACCACTACCAAAGAATCGCACACCTCTGAATTATCTTCGGCGCCACCACCACCTACAACGATTGTGCCATCTACAAAGAATAGCCTACCTTCTTCAACACTTCGAGGTCAAGAGCCGAAGCTGCGACCATCGACCCCTGCCACAACGACCGGTGCTCGTGCTGCGCCCATCTCTAGTAATCAGAAGATGGCCACTGCTTCTACTCCCTTGAATATCGGTCACATGATGGCCGGTCTTACCAGTAAAAGTTCAAAATCCGAGATGCTGCCTACCCCGAGTGGCCCTGAGTCGATGCCTACGCCGCTTCGTAAAATGTCAGAGAGACTTGGGCTGAGGAGTCCAAATGTAACATGGAAAGGGGAACTTTCCACAAAACTACACCGCGACAACACACAGTCGCCCTCCTCACTATCGAAACGAGAAGGAGACACTGCATTCGAGGACCAGGTATCTACACAATGGTCGGTAGTTGACGCAAACATTCAAGACGTCTTAGCAACCCCGACAGCTGTCTCAAAAACACGAATCAACGATACTGTTACTCAACTGCTGAGCACTATGGCTGCAGCTGTACCTTCTATCGATCCCTTGCGCCCAAGAACTGCAACATCCTCGACACCTAGGCCAGGTCCTCCGATGAGGTCACAAAGCTTCGGAACACCCACTCGGCTGCGCTCTTCAATCCAGCAAGACATGTGTAAAGTGCAGGAATCATTGAAACGATCGCTCGGTTCGGATTTCACGTTTCGGGCAGGAGGCACAAGACCTGCAACGCCGGTGTCACCTAGTGCGACTATCTCGAGTGCTGATGTATCTGAAAAAGACGACAGTAACAATATCAGCAAGAAAGCACCGAGACCTGTCTCCATGGTTGGTCTAGCCAAGTCGAGGGAATTGACCAGTACACAAGCGGTCCCAAGAAGACCAATGAATACAGCAGCCCGTAATCCTCGACCCAAATCCATGATTGTGGGTTCAGCAAAGATTTTAGAGACTATTGCTGCACAGGTTGACTCGCCACGAGAGCGTGCGAAGCTACGCAGTGCTGCTGCTACGCATTCAAACGCACGGTCTGGCCCTTCGACTTCACGTTTGGGCCCCACGATGTCGGCTTCACGAAGGCCTACTAGTACAACTGGAGGAACACCAGCTTCAAAACCACAACTCGTAGATCGTAATGGAAGACCTACCGCTTCTCGTGAGGTAGCACCTGCCAAGCGTCCAGTACCAGCTGCGCCCACGACAATCATGCGTGGTCGTGAGCAACAACCCGCAAGCGCAAATGCCATCGCCGGACGTGTAGCTAAGTGTAAGACCGAGGATTACAAAACTGCTGCCCCGACAGTCCCTGCGCGTACTGCGAAGGCACCAAGCACAGTCCCTCCCAAGCCAACACCCAAGCGTACCGTCAAAACACCTGAGCCTAGAGACACAAAAGCCGATTCAGGAGTTGGTGAATCCTATACACCGCCCGGCAATCCAACACGCCTTCCCTCCCCGATCAAGTCACCGTCCAAGACCCGCCTTGTCATACCTGTCACACCTGCGCCGAAGAAGACCGCCCCACCTACCAAGACACCTGCAGCGGACGCAACGAGAATCAAGACTGTTCTTCCTCTCAAAACGCCTGTCAATCGGCGCATGGACCCGAGAGACCCAAACGCCATGCGCACGCCTTCAAAGGAGATAGAAAGTAGTCTTAATCGGGCGATTGATGCCAAGATTGCCGAGTACGCAAGGAGTGGGAAGGAGTTTACGCCAAGTGGGAATCGGATTAGCGAGTTGTTGGAGGCGAAGAGGGGACAGCAGTCGTCTTGGATTGAGTGAGGCGACGTGTAAGATTGTGTCATGGTTTCGATTATGTCGAAGCGATCTGGATCCTCTTTGGCGACCGTATGTAATTTCTGAGTTGCATTGGTAGGGAAAGTCTGGCAATGGCTGATTATTCAAGAACAAGTGTCGGCGTTCCGGATAGTCGTACATACTACGTGGTACCAAGTAATTGGAGGCTGAACAAGGCGAGAGATGTGTTGCCATGTCTGTGTCATGTTTCCACACAGGTATAGCGAAGCATATTTGTCTTTGCCACTCGCTCTTCGAGACTTGAACAGAGGCTGCTTACACGGCTGCAATGGCTGCAACTATTATGTACTGGTGCATTGGCAAGTGAGTGCCACTCTCACTGTTTTGAAACTACAGTATGATAGTACGTAACAAGAGAACTTCCGAGCAGCACAAAAAAGTCCGGAGGTCAGAGGTTGATCGTTATAGACATGAAGTGGTTTGCAAAGCGAATGGGTAGTAGATGCTTCGTAATAAAAGAAAAACGCCACCGCTGAAACGCAAGACCTGAAAGAAAAACTCGTGCTACTTATCGAGCAGGCTCCAGCTCCCCCGGAATAATGGGCTCATTCCCTCCCTTCCTCTCTTTTCTCTCCGCCTCCTTGATCCAATACAGTTTCGTATTCTTCTGCAGCGTTTTGTGCAACAGATCTGTTGTGAGCTGCAGCATCGCCTCCTCGGTGCTCTGCTTTGTCATTGCCTTGTCGATGGTGTGGTGTCTGAAAAACAGACCCTGACACTTGCTCAGAATGTGTGCGTGATTCTCGATCCCTGGGTAGCCCATGGCATCGTCGCAGGAAATATCAACGATGTTGGTACCAGAGGGATTGTAGTCCCAGCGAATGTACTCCGAGAAGGCCTTTTGCTCGTGACTCCAGTTTTGCTTCCAGGCGCCGCACCCAGGGTACTGTTTCTCGTTCGGGCAGTCTTTCCATGCAGTCATCATCTCGAAGGTGTAGGGAAGGGCCTGTGCGATTACGACACCGGTATTGAGCGCGAGCTTGCCTTTGCTGTCGTTTGAGGCGTTTTCGTCGCCATTGAGGATCTGGCGTGTATCGAGTGGCATGGCGATGGAGGTTTGTGGCGTTATGCCCCACCTGTTAAACAGCCATTCAATGGGTAGTTCCAGATTCTGAATTGTTGCGTCTGCATCAATGAAGACTACGAAGCGGTAGGAGTGTAAAAGTTCGCTGAGGACGTGTGGTTTGACCCATGTGTTGTGGTAACCCTCGGACTCCATCTCTTTCGCGTTGAAGAAGCGATAGTCGTAGCCGTGAATTTGCGCTGTATTGATCAGTCTTTGGCACTTCCGATCAAAATAGCTGACATCGTTTAGTCTTACAGTAAAGAAAGTGGTTCATGAACGAGGCTGACACCATGCCACCATCATGCTCCGCCGACATGTTCTTCCAGTCCATTCGTTGTCCATTCCAAAGTTCGTTCTTCCCATCAGGGACCCGGGTGTCGATGTCCACGATACAAATCTCGCTTCTCAATGGCTTTTTCCACCACGGTCCCTCTTGATTGATCTCGTACACTCGTCCCGAAGCATCTGTGTAGGTTGGTGCATCAACCTCTGTTCGGATCGATTCGTAAAGCTTGAGAAAAGCTTCACTTGTTGTAGTAGTTTTGGGGCGGAAGATCTTTGCTGCACCATTTGCAGCGCCACTCGCGGTATCTTTCAGTTGTTGCACCGGGTCATTGCCGTGATGTATACTGGCAGCCGAATAGATAAATACAGAAACGAAAAAGAAAGCGACAGCAAGCGCCGCAATGCGATGTGTAGACAGAACAGGACCAGGCATTTTGTCAAAGAACGTGAGAATGGGTAAACGAGAGAAATGCATTCACAGCGCGCCAGCACAGGACATTGATTTTGACAGGCGTCGTCAGCATGGGACCTTGCGGATAGACTAGGACCCAAGGCGAATTTGACAGATTTTAAATAGCATGTTGGGACAGGAACGGAGCACTGTAGCGTAAACTTTCAACGAGGGATCGGCCGGATAGTCTAGCATGGTCTCTGGTATGCGTAACATAAGGCGGCGGTGCTAGGAACCGATAGGAGAAGTCGCGGTACTTGCGAGTCAACACCCTCGTATCATGACACCATTTTCCATGCTACACAAAGCACCGACAACGGTGGTCTGGCCGGTCACATCCGCTCAGGCGTGGCCAGGGATCTGCACATGGCGTTCGCTCTGATCCTGGTTTCACTGTAGTCTCCAAGCGTTCATAGATTTCCCTTTTGATAAGCTCTGCTGGTGTATCCCCTTAACGTACTTGGCGATCGTTCTTAGGGTGAAGAAAGTTGCAACGTTGGAAAATCTTTGGCAGTGATGTCAAGGGGTCCACGTTAGTCAACGAGTCTAGCGGCCGCGAATAAGACCTAGCGTCGATCGCATGAGAAGACATGTTTGTTCTCATATGAGATTCATTACAGTCATGAACAGGTTTGTACCGACGGAGCTAGTAGCTGGAGGTTTGGTAGGCTAAGCCTCCCTCATGGCGTCGCGAGGAAGGATGTTTAGGGGTGATGTTAGTACGTTCGTACTGTTTAAATACTTTCATTCCGTGTGCTGCACTTAGCATGGTCAGAACAGTTTCGTGATAGTAAGATCAAATTGTAGATAAGTCGACTGCGATAGTAAGTACACGAGTGCTTTGCTGAGTGTACTTTGCTTTAATAGATGCTTCTTGTTCATATGCATTCACTTTCCTGCAAGATTGAACTGCAAGTACATCACCTAGAACTGGTCACTCCAAACTACAACCTTCACTATAGACTCACACGTTGTTTACACATAGTAGTCATACGTAGAGAGAATATAATGCAGGCAGGTGAGCTGTCCTTGCAGATATAAGAACATTTTCGGCTTCCATTCGAGCAAATAAACACCAGTTATCTACTCAACTCTACCACTATGTTCGAGCTCTCAAAACAATCTACACATTCAAACACCATGTCCAGCTACCACTATAGCGCTCCCCACACCCCTCGCCGTAGCGGCTCACCTGCCTATGATTACGAAGATGACACTCACGACAATGAGTACGACGCTGGCGAATTTTCCACTTACAACCGAGCCTCTCGCAGTCCATCTTCCAACGCCTATTACGACGACACACCGCACGACTATGCCCATGGCAACAATGGCGAATTCTCCGCTTATAACCGATCCTCTCGCGGCCCATCTTCAAATGCCTACTACGATGGTTCATTGCACGACAGCGATAGACGGTACGCTCCAACCTCCTCCCCATACACTTCTTTTTCTTCTTCCCGTGACCCTTATCTCGCATCTAACACCCGAGCCTCTCGTCGCGACAAGGCCCACGATCGCGAAGAAGACCTCCGCCAGTACTCTTACACTTCGATAACCGAGCGACGTACGGATCGACTTACGGATCTTGGATACGGCTCTTCCGGCAACTATTCATCTCGTCGCTCGCAAGGCCCTTACATTAACGACCACAAGTCTCGTCGTGAGCGCGAGCGTGCAGCACGCGCAGAAGCTGATGCGTGTTTGCGAGAGCGCGATGCGTATGAGACTGGTCGCCTTGGTCACGGTGCTCGTCAGAACGATGCATATGAGGCATACGACCAGTGGACTGAAGCGCAGCGTCGGCGTGGTACCGAACGATCCAGGGAGCGAGGGGAGCGACGTTCGTTTTGTTGAGAAGGCGTAGGAGTGGAAACGAGGATAAGTGGACTATGGAGATGGCTCTGTATATTGTGACCTTCCGCTCATAGCACTTTCATTTGTTGGCGTTGTGGAGTTCTTGTCTGTAGATCTTTACCCTCTGGTATGTCTTGCCTGCCTTTGAACAGCCGGCAACTGACCCCAAGATCATTGAGCCTTCTGCTCTTATCATGCTTGCAGACTGCATGGAACAAACTGATAAACTTAGGGTGTTAAACTGATTTTCATCTTTTGGGGTGATTTTTTGTACCGTCCAAATTCCTATGATGCAGAGTAGGTGTGCTGGAAAGGGTTGTGGTATGTTTGGGTGGATCGAGAGACACTCTTAGGACAACTGTTCAGGTATCTTTATGACCTGGCGTATGTCGATGGCTGGAGAACAAGTGGTGATGCAACCCGGAATGTTATCGTGAGCTTCTGTAGCCTTTTCGCCAGAATACCTGTCGATAGGTGGACAGTATCCCGCGCAGGGGTCGTGCAGTAAGCGAGCTGATGTGCAGGCAATGATCTGAGCTCACTCGAGAAGCTGTCCGAAACTTCAACCATACCTGATCTTCTCAGGTCCAGACATTGGTAGCTCAACTTTCTGGGCCTCGTTGGCTTCTGCTTCGACCGGTGTACTATTCATGCTTATCGCAGCACCAAGCGACAACTGGTTCCCTCTCCCTACACTTTTTGCAAGGACATCCTGCCGCCTCTGCATTTCAACCTTCTCAATAACCTTGCGACAGATATCGCGGTGTGCCTGCTCCATCTTGCCCTTGACGAATGGCATCAGCCACCACGAGCAGCTGACCTCAGCATCTTCGACAAGCACCCACTCTGCGTCACCGATGCCCTGGCCTTCACCCTCAACTTCACTATCTGCGCCGCCTTTTATAACTCGATAATCGGCGCGGACGGTGACGCCAGATGCATCTGCGCGCGTTTTGATGCCCGTGGGTATGTTCTGGAAGCAGCTTGGGAAGGTGATGTTCTTCTTGCCCCACTGTCCGACTCCAGGTAGGACAACTACGCATTCGGTAACGCTATACGTGTGGACAGGATTTATGTCGGTCGGGTACCAGTAGGTGTCTTTGAGCGTTTCGGGCGCTGTGTCTGGTAGCTTCTTGTGGCCAGTTGTAAGGGCCTGCAGAGTTAGTGCCGTGTTATGGTCGTGCAAGGCAGCAATGATGTCTGAGGGATTGAGGTGTGGCGGTATTGAAGCAGCTATGTGGAGGTTGTGCTTTGCGCTCATCTTGGTGCGTCTGTACTGCTCTAGGGTGGGTCTGGAGCAAGTGGAGCCAGGTATATGAAGCTTCTTTACTTCAGTAAACGCCCAGATTTCAGCAGGAAGTACTGAGTAATGGATCGAGACAGCGTGCAATGAATAGCTGACGCTGTTGAAAATCCGTATGGCTGACGAGAGTATAGCATCAGCAGCTGAAAGGAGGAATGGCTAACTTTCTGTGCAGCTGAGACACGATGCACTTCGTCAGCCAGCTAGCTACCATTTGCGCCAGCGCCAACTTAGCAAGCGCGCCGAGGCATGTCGTCACTTATCCAAACAATCAACGCGTTGACTGTAGGTGTGCTCATGTTGCTTTATAACTTACGGCTGCTACCTATCGTACAACCGCCGGTGGTCAATGTCGTTTCTGCTATTATCTCGGCAGATACCTCATGCGCAAATCCTGACTAAAGCAGGCTGAATGACATAGTATATAAATCTACTGTTTTGAAGACAAGAGCCTCGCTAGACAGCTTTGTCAGACGAAGAATTTCCCAGCTTATAATCGATCGAACAATATTCGAAACTGTATTCAAGTCTACCCATAGAATATGTGGATATCTCTCACATATAACCTTGAACACCAAGCTTGTAAACCATGAACGCCAGATCTCGTATTCCTCCATAACTTCGCACTTCCCACTATCCTACCAAACCTCTATCTCCTCGACCGTACATTGTACGGGCTCTCCTCTGCAGCTTTGAATGCATCAAACGCAAACAAACTCACCAGATACAGCGCAACAAATCGTATCGCTAGATCCGTAAACCCTCCATTCCCTGTCATCAATCGCTGCAGCCCCGCGAATGCGCCGTCGCCCACCGTCTGGCTGGGCTGATTCGCACTTCCCAGTGTCCTGCCTTTTGACGAGAAAGCGGCTGAGCTTGCACCTCCGGCGCCGGTGTCATTGGCTGCTTTGCGAACAGCGGCTGTAAGAGCGGAGGGGTTGGCACCGCGGATAGTTTCGATTACGGATTTGCTCTTGATTACGAGGAATGTTGGCATGCTGTACATATAATGTTAGCAGATAGTCTTCAGAACGTTGCAAATGGTTTCTCCAAGCTTTAGCTAATCCCTTGAGAAGCGCCCGAGTAGTGAGCGTAATACGTACGCAGACACGCCATATTTCTTCGCTACCTCTTGCTGTGCATCAACATCGACCTTAACGAATTGCAATTTCCCGGGTTTTGTCTCTTTCTCAGCAAGCGACTGGAAGACGGGAGCGATAGCCTTGCAGGGGCCGCACCAGTCGGCGTAGAAGTCAACGATAGTGTAGGTCGACGAGCTCAGCAGTGTCTCGAAGTGCGAGGCGGAGGTTACGGGGACGATCTTGCCAGGCATGGTGCTTATGGTGCCACTCGAATAGTATCGAGATATGTATGTATGGCTGGTGAGGCTACGTGATTTCTGCGCGCAAATGGCAGCTTTGCGTGGAGGGCGCGTTGATAGTGGGATGTGGAGGTGGAAGACAGCTTGCTAAGATGTCGCAACAGAGGACCACTTGGCGCACGTGCATGCGGGTAATCATCGACTGGTACAACCAACGCCATACTTTTCAACGTTCAACTTCAGTGATGAAACCTTGGGAAACCGGATTTGTACAGCTACTGTATCACTAGACGTTTACTTATGCTCCACAGAAAAAGGATCCAAGAGTGCAGTAAGGAAGCCGGAAGGAACTTAACACAAAGTCGCATAGAAGCTCATGTACCACTCACACGACATAACTTTCCCTTCTCAAAGGGTGGCTTTGATAGAACATCGAGGTATCGGCAGAGAAGCATTGCTTTTAACGTAGGATTTCCATTGCTTGCGTGTACGTACACTCCCTCCTACCACTTTGACATGCATATTGCGCCAGCTAAGGCTATGAAAATATATCCATGATGTCCCAGCCTCGCCATGCGCCGCCGTCACACCGCCCCTGTTACCTAGACTCGCAACAAGGATTGCGGAAGAATGGCTAATGCAAAATCGCTTGGTCGCACCAACGATCTTGGAGAATACACCACCGAAAGGAAAACGCAGTATCAAAACGAATACCACAAGACCAGAACGCCAAACCAGAGCCGCCTGGCTATACCAGTCGTGCGTAACGAGAAGCCAAAGAGAAAGACCATATAGTTGCACCACAACACCAAGAAATGAATCAGAGCCACCCTGTATGTACGATTACTGAAGGAGAGGAGGACCGCCGAACGTTGGACAAGATCGTGGTCGCATATTTTGAGTAGCACGCTTCCACCGGCGGCCCATGACAGTATGAGAGAGAGAGGCCTTTTGGTGACCAGAGATGTTTGTTCCCTGCTGCGATCTGAATGCGCAAGCATGACGTACGCCAAGCGCCAGACATGCATTGGCACTACACCTTGAGGAAGGAGAGGAAGGATAAGGTGCGGTAAATTACAAGTTCGTAGAAGAGGGTGATTGAGATGATGAAGATGACGGTGCCTTCGTTGGGGTCACCAAGTCAGGCAACATGACAACATTTCGAGGATCGATGTCGAGGAGAGTTCTACCTTGCCACCTCAGACATTGAGTTTACCTGGGTGACAGTGAGTGAATGTTCTCTAAGATTCCTGACGATAGCGTGCGTTCTGTTGATCATCCGCACTTTGTTGGTATGCATACCGGTTCATCATCTGGCCCTGCATTGGCATGCCCATGTGGTGAACACCGTTGTGTTGCAGTTGGGCAATACCATAGGGGTTCTGGTGGCTGACGTCGCTACCGAGGAAGTTGTTCATGGCAGAACCGTGAAGACCCTGAGCTTGCGAGACTGGACAGTCCTTGTGGGCAAGCAACAAAGTCTTGAGGTTTACAATCTCCTCGCGGAGCTGAGTGACAGTGGCAGACAACGCATCGTTCTCTGTACTAAAGAGCTCGACCTTGGCCTGCAAGTTAGCCAGCCACTGCTTCTTTCTTTGACGACACTTGAGGGCAGCGACCCTGTGATTGATTAGCATGGTATATAATAGAAACTGACGATGGGACATACCTATTTCTTTCAAGGAAGTTCTTGCGCTTCTCCTCGTCGGTCATCTTGCGCCCCTTGCTATCGAATTCCTCCTCCTTGAGGTTCATCTCTTCGTCAGAGTCGTCCTCATCGTCCATTGAAGCAGCGGCACCCTTCTTACGGCCGCCCTTGGGGGCGTCATCCGCTTTCCGCTTGGTACCGGCGGCTTGCTTGCCGTTAGCAGCAGCCTTCTTGCCTCGTGTACGAGTGCCCTTGTTCTGCTCACTTTGGCCGCTCTCTGAGAAGTCACCAGTGTCAGCTGAAGCCATGCTGTTGATGGAGCCCTTGGTGTTGCGACGACTATGATCGGCACCGACAGGTTGTACAGGCATGTGACCAGCGTTTACCGACTGGTTCTGGGGCGCCATGGAGAACGGTGGCTGGTTATTCCTAGCACCACCACCGTTCTGACTTGCGAATGAGAGCAGGTCATTAGCGGCGCTGCTGACGTCATGATTAGCGTATGGGTCATTTTGGGACCTCTGCTGTTGTTGCTGAGCCTGTTGGTAGTTGTTTTGGCGATCCATTCCTGCTGTTACCGTATCAGGTTGCGAGGTAGGTGCAGAAGTAGTCTTGTTTTGGTTAGCCTGGGCGGCCGCTCGCATAGCAGCCTGCTGGAAGTCACCAGTTCCAGGAGTGACACCAGCACTCTGCAGGTTGAAGATGGCTTGAGTGTTGGGGCTTGGGGCAGGGAACATAGACCCGCCTCCGCCAGGCGTAAGACCAGTGCGCAGAGAAGACTCGTTAGGGGTAGGGAAACCTCTAAACGATTCACTGAAGTAGTCCGTCTGGCCAGTTGGGCCGCTAAGCATAGCAGGGCTCAAGGGTCCAGCGCGCAACGACTGCCAGCCAGGTGTGATACCGGGCAATGGGTTGGGTGAAGTAATGTTCGCAACAGGTGGCAGGATGGTACGGCCACCAGGTGTTTCTACGCTGCCGTTGCCAGTGAAGGATTGCTCAAAGACGTTTGGCTCCAGCGAGAAGGGATTATGTACAGTGTTGAAGTAGTCGGGCGTGTCGCCAGTGGTTGATGGTGCTGGCTTGGGAGGAGGTGCCAGCGGTGCTGCATTGGTCGTCGCAGGCTTCGCGTCTATAGGCTCAGAAACGGTGGCTGTTCAGCGGGTCAACACGATACTCTGATGGCGGTGAAGACGCGCGACAAGAACGGTGCCGATCGCGTTGAGCAGGGTCTAACTTACGTATTTCCTTGATATCTGTCTTGACTTCGGCAGGCTCTGTGGGCGACGACATGGTCAGTGATGCTCGTGCATAGTAATGATATTTATGACATGACGTGATGCGCGCGCAACTGCATCAGCGACGACTGCAAAGAGGGCATTGACGGGCGCGAAGCAGTGGCGACGCGACAGGAGAGTCGAGGCTGAGATTGGGGACACTCACCTTCAGTCTTAGTCACGACAGGAAGGGTACCTTTTCTATCTTTGGGGGAGGACATCTTCGAGTTTGGGGGGGAGGTGCGCGCGGTTTGAGTTGCAGCAGCCATGTTCGGGGGTGGTGACGTAGCAGTGGTGGTGACAAGGGCGATCGCCTGTGACCTGTGGTAACTCGGGCCTAAGTTCACTCTCTCACTCTCCACACACGACGTGTCTCGAGAATGCACCAACGCGCGCTGGCGGTGGGTTCGATCGCGATGCTCCTGTTTCTTTAAAAGGGAAAATAACGTTAGCGGACTTTCACTTCAGAGCGGCCATGCAGCTGCGCGATGGCGGCGCGATGGGGTAAAGGGTGCGTGCTGGCAGCGTGCAGCGCGCGGGCGGTTGCAGGGCCTTTGGGGGCGAGGCACAGATTGCGCGCGACAGCAGCAGCAGCAGCAGCAGCAGCAGCAGCAACTGCAACTGCAATCGCGACCGCAACAGCACAGCGACGTACCTTGAGCAAGACAGGAGAGTGCGCAAAGTGCGGGGTAGCAGTTTGCGGTCCGAATTATGGTTATCGAGAAGCGCCGCCTGTGAGGATGCGATTGTGTGAGAGATCTCGAGGAATTTCGACGGTGACGTCAAGCCCCTATGAAAACGCTCCCAGTTGTCGCAGGCAGTTTTCACTGGACACGCAATGTTCTACAAGACCAAGCAGTTTCCGGCAGCTTGGTTCGAATGAGTTCCTGTTCACTGGGATCTTGATGAGGCTCTTCCCTAGGCGGCGACGGGGATTGTTGCTCGTGGTGACGATGACAATGGAGGCGTTCGCGATGAGGTCAGAGGGCAGGACAGCGAGAGCAATTTCTGGAAGTGACGCAGCTTTGTGCCAAGCTAATAACGTGATCCATGGTCTTCCGGGCTAGAATCGCGTTCCTCGCTGCGCTGCCCATTCACAACGCTGAGAATCCTCACCGCCTCAATGGCACGCTGATCGCTACCCCTTTTGATTCTCCTGCCACGAGAGGACGCGCTGGATCCCCAGCACAATGCCGTTCAACCTCTTCGATAAGGTCGGCGTTCCGTTCCTGCAGGATTATCTCGTGATATCATCCCTTGGAATCAACTTCTAGATGGCTGCAGCCGAGGATCAATCCGCTTCACTTATATCCACACAGCATCCCACTGCGCAGTGTGACTGAGAGAAGGTTCAGAGTGCGGTGTGCCAGCATCGAGCCGTTCGAACCGTCCACGCAATAGCCGGGACCGACAGCATCTCGATCCCTTTGCTTCCGTGGCATATCTGTCGATCGATAACGTTTTGCAACCTCTGAGTGGCTCACCCACATGTCCATAGCGTCATGTGTTCCACCAATTGGGGAACTTCCATACTTCTAGCGTAGTTTCAACAGTAAGCGGTGCGTGTGTTTACAAAGGGGTTTGATTTCAAATCAGCATTATTGAGAGTGCAAACCGTGGTGTTGAGCAAGAGAAGGCAGTTCGGAAGGACTCAAGCGAGAGCCTGTCCGCGGAGTCTGCAATGTGATGTCTGAGGCCAGCTGGAAGTGTAGATCCGTCAGCAGGAACGCCAAACCCGTGGGTTGAAGAAGTAGTGGAAACTGGGCATTGTCTTCTCATGAACAACTTTGAAAGATAGTACAGAGCCAGAATCTCATAACGAGAATATCAACTTGAACCAGAATCAGATCGAAAACCTCACCTAACGCAATAAACTCCAGTCTTCCGAATTCCAGCATGAATCAATTATAGATACATCCTTCAAACATAGAATCATACAATGCATCTACTACGCCTAACAGAAACGTCCACCTCTTTTGTACACAGAACCATCCACTGCATCTATGCTCGCTAAAGCTTAACTCTACACTTACTAACGCCTCCGCAATTTTTTTGTCATGGATCATCGTATCCTTTGGTAGTGCACTAAGCAGACAAACACAGTAATGAAGAGTACCAAAAAACTGGGTATGTTGGATGACTGTGGCGATGCCTGGGAGATACCGTCACTTGTGGATAGTCATGTAAGGACGTGAAGAATATATACCTGTGAGCGGCGTCCATGGCTTGGTTTTTACAGTCAATAGATGCAGTAGTCCTTGATGTTATAGAGAAGAGGCAAACAGGTAACGAGTAACTAAAGTTCAATCCGAGTAACCATAGCAAGAACGAAATCACCAAACTTGTTGTTGTCACTGTGATTAATAACTCAACAGGAAGAAAAAATTCCAAAGACTGACTCTTCAAATCGATATCGTATAATTTTCTAACAAATCCACCACCCCTATCACACACTCCACTCCACTCCCCCTACGACCCCCGGTACGTCGTATACCCAAACGGACCCAACAGCACTGGAACATGAAAATGTTCTCCCTTCTGCTCCTCCCGAATCACAAACTGCACCGTAACCTCTGGGAAAAACGTCTTGATGCCCCTCTGCCCAAAATACGCGTCTGTGTCAAACGTCAAACTATATGCTTTGTCGCCCTTTTCAGCCGTCCAGAGGTCTTCCAGGGTTTGGTTGGAGAAAGGAGAGGAGGGCTTCCAGCTCGTTACGCGGCCGTCGGAGTTTGTGGTGGCGCTGAATTTTAGGGGGTCGGAGGAGGTGGTGGAGGAGGGGTTGAGGAGAGTAAGGATGACGGGGATGGAGGCGCCTGGTCGCCCGATGGTGGTGTCGAGGACGTGGCATGTGATTGGGGGTTTCTTTTCTGTCGACATGGTTTGGTTCGTGGGCGTTGGTGCTGTGGTGGATAGGTGGTTCGACAGTGCTTCGATGCGATGTGCTGCTGTAGAGGCGGGCATTCAGAGGGTTTGGTGGGTTGAGAGATTCTTGTTGTAGAGGCTGAAGATGTCAGGAGTAAAGATGCGGCGTGGGGACGTTATCGCATGTGGGTTGAAGCTACAGCTGTAGCTGTATGGAGCTCCTGATAGCTTGCTATGAGAATTCGAAGTATGATTCAAAGGCCAGGAACGCGAATTTTGGAAAAAGAACAATGTCTATGAAGAATGAAGAACATGAACAGGAGACTTGTGCGAGAAAATTCACAGCAAATTCACTTTCAGAAAGAAAGAGCGCGTCGCGGTCGTGACTGCCCCTCCACGGTACCCCACATGCTGTCAGTCGGCGTCCTCCGAAGAGCTCCATGCGCCGATCCCCGTTTTCAGAGGAGCGTGCTCGCAACGTCTGCACAACTTGTTGTTCACAACCTTGCATAGGGGTTACTAGGTAACACAACGGCTATGTACGGTTGTTTCGACTTGCGTTGGCCTGACAGGCGATCAGGCGTTTCAATATTCTGCAATTAGAACACTACGGTTACCGAGGAACATGTTGAAACAAACGTCCCGAGGTCGCAGTGTACAATGAGTTTGGTGAGCACGGTGATGAATAAGAAGAAATTCATGGGTGAGTCAATGCTCGAATACATACATACATTGAATAGCTAACGTGCTTCTCGTGGCACATATCAAGTAGATGATCAATAAATGTGCTCAACG
This sequence comes from Neodidymelliopsis sp. IMI 364377, assembly GCA_027946375.1. Classification (NCBI taxonomy): domain Eukaryota; kingdom Fungi; phylum Ascomycota; class Dothideomycetes; order Pleosporales; family Didymellaceae; genus Neodidymelliopsis; species Neodidymelliopsis sp. IMI 364377. Next base: position 88,756 of record JAPEUT010000002.1, read on the forward strand.
TGACATCCTGATAGAATAGAAGTAAAAGAGATGGAAAATGCCGTGCTGGCTGCCCATGATATCTCCCAATAAACACAAAGTAAATCGCTCGCCCAGTCCGCTAGACATGGGGGCTATGCACCAAACGCCTCGCCGATAATCCAATCCAATCCAATCCAATCCGAGCTATGCAACATTCACAAGCGCTGCTTACTTCAAGTCACTCTTGAAGTTGTCAGTAAATGGGCTCTGGTCCCGCTTCGACATTGCGCTTGCTCGTCGCTCTGACTCTTCCACAATTGGTGTCATAGGCATGCGCGATCCAGCAGTGTCGTAGGAAGTGATGCGCGAGCCGATTGCAGGCCGATCGACGGCGAGGTTGTCGCTGAAGGGGCTTCGTATATCGACGAGTCCTGTAGGTGTGGCTTCTTGAATCTCGGTAACTCCCGAGTCACGCGAGCTCAAAGAGTTGCGCATCAGACTCTGGCGGGAGCGGACGTGGTCATCATCCGAATCCGAGTCCGAGTCTGAGTCTGCAAGGCTGACGGCCTGGCGAGCGCGAGCGTGTGAAGCGCCAGAATCGCTGGAGGCTATCGAAAAGTTTGTCAATGGGCGGGCCGGGGGCACGAGAGCCTCAGGTGTTGCCACTGCTGTCCTGTCTCCACTGGTAAACGAGCTTGACGAACTCTTGGGCGGTGTGGTATCCGAGCTCTTCTTCTTGGTGATGTTCAAGGCACGGACGGGTCCCAGCGTTGCTGTGCTCTGCACAGAGCTCTTTGAGCTAAGTCCTGGCATCTGAATGCGAATCGGCTTCACCTGCTGAGCGTGTTTGGGGTCGATTTGCGGCACTGGTGGTGTGCTCATCATGCTCAATGCGTCTTCGGGTGTGTTTGAGCCGTTGGACTTGACACTGACAACAGCAGCCTTTCCACGCACAATGGTCTGAGCCGGGAGCGGAGATACGATGGCGTTCTGGCGATACATGGTAGAGGCGACACTGTTGCGAGCGAGGCTGGGTGCAATGCTCTGGCGGCCGCCGGTGCTGTCAGAAGCCATGGAGTCGCGGAAATCGGGAACGAAGAAGTGCTGGTCGGCATTGGAGTAGGGACTGCTCATGCCAGACGAAGGAGACATGGCAGGAATCGGCGGTACAGGTGGGACCAAAAGGTCGGGCGATCCTGGGCCTGAGCGGTTCGTGACACCGGGTATGTAGGCGATCTGGATGATGTTGGATGCGCGAGTAAGAACGGACGAGGCCATCGAGGCAACGGTGTGCGTGGATGCTCGTGCGCTTCGCCGGGATGCAAAGTCGCTCTCAATCTTCTCTTGCTGCTCGACCTCCTCTTCCTGCCATTCCATTTCCGACATGGGCCGCCTCTTCCCCTTCAAGCAGTACTTCCATACGACGAACACAAGGATGGCGATGACTGCAACTCCTCCAATGACTCCACCAGCGATAGCACCAACATTTGGCTTTGAAGGTCGGTCCGCGCCAGCGGTGGGATCAATCTCGCAAGTTACTTTGGCACACATGTCGCAGCTCTGTGGTGTCTGCACGCAGATCTTGCCTCCAGAGCAGTTCATGCCATCGCAGGACAGCTTTGAGTCGCTGGTCGCGCACTGGACGCAGCGCTTGAGCACTGTGTTGAACACATTCTCAAGTTCTGTGTTCATGTTAGCAATGATTACTTTGGTTTGGGCTGGATTTGGTGAGCGCACCTCTGCGGGCGCCGAGCGTCATAATGGTGGTAGTGATGGTCAGTAGACGGGTGGTCAGGTACGGGTAGAAAGGCCAGACGTCAGCTGTGAGGCACACAGACGGGATGGTGTGCAACGCTGGCTGGCAAAGGGATAAGCGACGAGAACAGGCGTTGTGCGACGGCGGTCCGCAGTGCTGATCGAGGACGAAGGAGGAAGAAACTCAGAATCGAGGGAGACAGCGGCGCTAAAGGAGTGAGCGCAGATGGAGAAGCGGCGAAGGCCAAAGGGAGCCTGAAGAGGCAAAGGGTGGTGAACAGCGAGTGACGAGAAGACGGCGAGCAACAAACAACAACGACGACGACGACGGCGACGACGGGACAAGAACAAAGACGAAAGCAGACGAGAGCCGGTGTTGGCTGTGTGGAGTGAGAAGCGGCCTCAGGGCAACTGCAGGGAGATGAGGGCGCCGCGCGTGTTTCGTCTCGCCCGCTCTGGCCAGGCGCTGTGTCGTGCACGCGGATAAGGGCTGGGAGGATCCGGGAGAGTAAGGACAAAGGCAGAGGCAACGTTCCAAACGCTCTGTCTGTTCGCTTGGAGATGGTGTTGCAGCCAGAGTGCAGTGTCAAACGCAGCAGATCAGCGGACGGGTGGGCGGCTCGAGGGGCGTCTTTGCTTGGAGTCGGCCGTGAGTCGTGACCTGCACAACCTTTAGTGGAGCGTGGCGCGGAGCCTTGCAGGTGGGATGGGATGCCTAGGCAATCTATTTATTGCATGCGCCTACCTAGTTCGTAGTTCAGCCGTGCCTGGCGAACGCGAACCTGGACGTGAACGTGAACGCCTGCTTGCTGCGCTGTACAAAGGAACGCCTGGGATGCACCACGGCGCATATCCGCCCTGCACCTGTGGCCGTTTCACGCATTGCTGCAAACAGGTCGCACTGCAACTCCTCCCTCTTGCCCTCTGCCCATGCTCGTCCAAGAACGCCCTGCCTTGTCAGCCCGAGGTTGACCTCTTTGCTGCTCCTATTGGCCGTCCCCACACAACCACTCCTCTCTGCAGCTTGGCCAATATATCGACGAGCCGCTGTTTCTTATCATGTGCAGAGCCTGGCAGCACCCCTCTGCATTCCTGACTGCCGGCCCTTTGTGCCATTGGGTCGTCGACGCACTCTGCAGCTGAACATGGTCAGCCACAACAGACACTCAGCAGCTCGGTAGCTCAACAACTCGCCCGGGCGTGAAGCATGCTGTGCTCCACTCTGCGCTCCACGAATGGTTCCGCGCCTGTCATGCACACGCGTTAGCCAGGTACGCTTTCGTCAGCGCCCACCACAGCTCACCAGAGCCTTCTCTGCCTGTGGAGACTCTGAAAATGCAAACGCAATCTTGTCCAATTCCCTGCTCTCAGCCAGTAACATGTCCAGAAGGAGCAAATTGCGGCCGCTTTTCGTGCCACACGCACTTGTGACAGCATCTCCCTTGCGCTCGGAGAATTGTCTAGACTTCAGCACCGCTGATGATCTGTGGGTCTTCGGGCTCTCAACACATCACTGCATGCGCCTGCCCTCGATTTATCTCCGAAATTGGTTTGTCCTCGTTGTCGCACCGCGCCTGCTTTTTGTGTGCTGTCTTGGTTGCTGAGACATGGCAGAAGACTTGCGCCACACCACAAACGAACAAAGCTGCACAGCGTCTTTTGAAACTGCGGCTGCTGCTGATCGAAAAGGCAGTCCATCTATTCAAAACGGCCAGGCATTGCGATCTGCATCTCATCCGCTTCTCCACGTTCACCAACTGCACACCTGAAACGGCCAGCCGATCGAAAGCGATACTTTGTCGATCCGGAACGGCCCAGAAGGCTGGAGTTAGATGCTCATGGGCTTTTTGTGTCTCTGTGCAAGTGTCAGCAAGGGCACCACCATCGAGTGTCCAGAGGCACTTGGCAGGTTGATGTCATAGCAATAGCTGCTCCACTACGTTGCCAGCTTTGCCATACCTAAACCCAAGGATGTCAATTCTTCAGACAGCACAACGTCTTCATTCTCCTTCCTCAACTCTTCAGTAGATTGTCGATGTTGAATTTCCTCCATATGATCTTGTTCACACACTCTCTCTCACCACCTACTTATCACTGACTCCTCACTCCATACTACTCCCCCTCCATCTCCCCAATAAGAACCCTCCATTTACCCTCCACCTTCCCCACAACCACAGGCTTAACCTCCCAATTCCCTTTCCCCTCAGCGTATGCATATCCTTTTTGGTTCGCCACCACTAACTTGCTCCTCCCCTCCTCCCCATCAACAAACTGACAACTAAAATGCGTATGCCCAAACGCCCACACCTTAACACTCCGACTCCGCCAACACACCTCCCCACTCAAATCCGTCCGAAACCCACTATTCAGCGACCTCTCAGGCGCAAACCTCGCATCATTCGCCCTCACATCCGTACTCGGACTATGATGCGTCAACACCAGCACCTCCCTCTCCGGCTCCTGCAGCTCAATCCGCCCAATCGCAGCATTCAACCACGCCAAATCCCGCGCATGCTCTGCATTGTGATCCTCCAACCTCCTCCCCCATATTCCCTTCTCCCCTTTGAAATCCTTAACCGTCGTCACCACGTCCTGCGCGTGCTCGGCACAAACATGCGTCCACAGCGTACAGCCTAGTATCGTAACACGCTCATCCACATCTACTCTCCTTCTATTGAGAAACCAAAACCGCGCTCCAAACTCTTTTCTCAGCTCCAATTCCCATTTTTCCAGACGCGAGACGGCGCTCGGGAGTGTCATATGGTAGGGCTCATGGTTCCCCATGATGTAGAATATTTTCAGCGCGCTGTCTCGCTGTAGCAGGGAGCGCAGGAAGGTGAGGAGTGGGTCTGCGTGGGAGAGAAGACCAATGTCGCCTAGGAGGAAGAGGTGGGGTGCCCGGAGGGGGAAGTTGGTAGGGTGCGAGAAGTGCGTGTAGGAGGGTGAGTGGAGGGGAGTTTCGAGGTGGAGGTCCGATATGATTTGAAAGTGTGGGTTGAGTGCCATGATCGTGGAGTTGATTTTTTTAAGTGCGGTTAGATGTTGGTGTTGGTGTTGGTGTTGGTAATGTCGTGCTGCTCCAGTTACTCTGAGGTGATCGTGTGGGAATATAGACAAAGGTGAATGAGAAATGGAGTGTTGATTGCAAAATATGTCAACCGAGCATTTTGCTGTTTAGCGTGATCTGTGCAACGCGGTAAATCACATTCGCACATTGTAGGTTACAAATCACAAAGCTCCGTCAACCTTTAAATACTGAGTATGTTGCAGAGACTTAGACTTGTATCAGCGTCACAAAAACACCCACAATCTTCCCCCTACGAAACAACCCAACTCATCTCTCCAAACTCCCTCAAGACCTCCAACCACCCCTAACAACAACCATCTTCGCCTTCCCCTCCATCTCCCTCGTCTCCTCCTCCGTCACCATCAGCGGACGCAACCACTCATCATGCCCCTCCTCCAACGTCCAACACCTCCTCATCTCCTCATACATAACCTCCTCATCCTTCCTCGTCGGCCGTTCCTACCCACCATCAGCCCTCCTCGACAATTTACATCAAATTAATACTTACATGAGTAGGCGGTCCATAACAGAGCATCTCCTCCCGATTAAACAAATCCCGATTGTGCTCCCATATCTCCTTGCACGTCGCGCAATATATGCCTGGAGGCGTGTATGCGACTAGCTGCGGCTTGGGGACGAAGATGAGCAGGAGAGGGAAGAGGGCGACGCAGCCGAGGAAGAGGGAGAAGAAGAGTAGACCTGCGATGATGTGTTTGAAGCGTACGGGATTGGGGGCTGGTGGGGAGAAGTCGTCTTGCCACTTGCCGTAGCGCGAGATCCAGCCCATCGTGAGGGTATGGATGGTTGTGTTGTGTTGTGTTGTGTTGATTGTTTGATGTTGCGCAGACAGCAGGTGAAGAGGTTGGGTGCCTCCTCGGGACGTGTGTTTCAGGCGCGACTGGGGAAGGTGAAAGCTGTTGTTCTTCTATGGTCGTGTGAGGGGTAGTGGCTGTGTGTGATGTCGACGTCTGTCGTTCACTACATTCATCTAGTCGCCGTTGCGCTCGGAAACGAGCTGCAGCAGCCTGTCTGCAGTGTCATAGCAGGTCATCATTGAGCAGTGATTGGCACAAAGTATAATTTTGAAGAGGGGATAGGCTAATTCTGTCCTTGACTTCTATGGTTATGATGTGGGCAGAAACGCGAACCATGGTTGCGATACGTCCAACGAAAGGGTTGCTCAGTGCAACGAACCCTGAATGCGCATCATTGCTGCTGCAACGACACTTTTCGGTCGCCCTGAGAGCATCGCGTGTATGCTACAAACCTGAAAAGATGACGATGTTACGATCATCCTCAATGTTGAGCTTCTTTGTCAACTGATCAACCAAGTCCTCTTCGTAGTCCCCAACATTACTCTCCATTCCGGCATCTTCATCAGCATCGAGTGCCGCGATTAGCGTGAAGCAGTCATAAATACCCTCCTCGTCAATAGAGATAATACTGTCCGATGACCAAATGCCTGGCATGTATCGAACCAGAGCTTGCAGTAAAGGATTGTCGTGCATGCAAGCCTTGATGCGCTCGGTATCGTAATAGAGGGTCTTGTAAGGCGCAGTCTGATGAGCAGGATCAATGGCGGTGCTTGAAGGGTCAGGGGACTGTTCGTCAGATACATCGTCGTCGTAGTGATCAGCCAACTTAGCCGTCTTGCCCTTGCGAGACTTGCGAGCACGTTTTTCCTTCGGCTTGGGCGCTGCCTCAGTAGCTGTGGGGCGGACGAGGAAATCGAGGTAGCCCTTGGCCTTCTCATCAACATTCTGCCAATGCCGAGCCCTGAGCTTAATGATGTGCCGATGCGCCAGCTGCACGAGGCGTTTGTTCATGCTATACGTGCGGACGGTGAAATCGTTGGGCGTAATTTGAAGCTGCGTAATGAAAGCCTCTTGGTGGCGGACAGGGCGGTTCGGGTCAAGGACACCCTCGTATTTGTTGTACTCAAGGCATGCCAGCGTGTAAGCACCTTGCAGTAGAGTGCCATCTCCGCTGACCTTGTCGCAAAAACACTCGTAGAGGCGGCCCCGGGTTTCCTCGAAATACATGTGAAAGCTACGGTTGCGATCGACGTTGGAAGAGAAGTATGCAAGGAGTGTTTCGCCTTCCCAGTCTCGGAGTGGGGTCTTGGCATTCGCGTACTCCAATATCTCCTTGCGGAAGAAGAGCTGCCCAGCGAAAGTGGCACCGAAAGGCACATTGGTTCTGCGTCAGGCTGTTAGCACTTGTAGAGAGTAAAGATGGGGTCGACATGCGTTTCGAACGGGAAATGGCTCAAACTCCGACCTATCTGAGGGTCGCAGCCACGGATGATGTGATCCAAGGGAAGACTCTTCGTTGATAGTAGAGCTTTAGGCAGACCTCTGATCTTGCGCTGCAGGATTTAATCGAGTGCGAAAGTGTCCTCCTTGATGAGGACGTCTGTAGCGTGAAGGAAGAAGTGCTGGACCATTTGCGCTGCGCAGTGGTGGCAGGTGGTGTGGGGAAGAAGGTGAGGAAGAAGAGCAGAGCGCCAAAATATAGCAGGGACAATGGATACCTTAAAAGAGACGCGTCACGAAAACGAGTGACGCGACCTTTGATAAGGTCAGAGAAGATAAATCACAATCAGATGGAGGAAACAAGGTGAAAGTAGCTTGCTAACGTAGCGTGCCGCGTGCAGGTTGCTAAGCGCCAAAAAGCGACTGCCAAAAAGAAGATAATGTGTACGAACAGCAAGACCGTCGTGCAAAAAAGAAGTGGCTCGCAGTTTCGTTAATTTCGGCCTGCTCAAACGCCTTGCATTGCACCTATATAGAAGATTAGAGTACAGAAATAGTTTTTTGCCTAGAAATGCGCCCTTCAACGAATCTACGCAAGAGCGTGGACTCAAGCTGAATGCTCTGCGGAGAGTGACTCCAGCCGGGATCGAACCGGCGTTGTTAACAAAGTTTATCATTCAATGTGGGGGGTGGAAGACTTACATGAAAATACGTAGAAAGTTGTAAATTATATACCCCAAGAAACTTATTGTTCCCCCTACAAGAATCGCAAGAGCTGATAGAGTATAATGTGCGTACAGCTCGTTGACGACGTGGTGAACGTGGTGGTTGCGTCCCTTCACTGCAAACGCGTGCGTGGACGACCCAAATATGGTGGTGCGGCACGGCGGCAAGCGAGACACAACCAAGGTTCTCAGAGGGATGAAGACGTAACCCTCCACCGCTCGTCAACTGGCAGCCACGCAACACTCGAACAGCTCTTGTGTTTGATCTATACGTGCACTGCAGTGACCTGAGGATGACCGCACCCTGACGATCGAGTGAGAGGCAGAACCGCAGCGATGTAGCATGACCAGCAGACTGTGCATAGATTGATGGACCGATACCAGGCCAGCTTTTGTGTTTCGCACAAAGGACAACGTGAGATGGCAAGGAAGCTTCGACGATGACACCAACGAAGAGTAATGGCTGCTAGTCAACGCAACGCAAAACCAGTACTCAAGAAATCGCATGAGACCAACAATAAGTCGTTGGCGATATGAACTGTTGGCGACACACTATGAAAGTGTTATAGGCCTAGTCGTAACGTGCATCTGCACATGTTTGACAAAAGACGATGTGAGAGAAACCGCAACCCAAGCTCTTTCGGAGGTAATAGAAGCGCCACTGGCACAAGAAGAATGAGAGAAGGAAAGAAAAGACAAAGACCCAGAAAAGGAAAGGTGACATGAGACTGAAGAAAAGAGAGGTACTTTACACGCATTTGCATTCGCATAGCGCAGTAGAGATCACACATCGCAAGAATGACAGCGAAAAAAATCGACACACCCACCCCAACTGCCCTCCGGCAAAAACAACAACCTACCCCATCTCCTAAATCCATACAAATCAATGTGCAAGAAGCGTCGTTACCCCTACAACCCCTCAACGCACCCAGAGAAGCCGCGCGAAGGGTGAAGTGTAAGGGATGAAGTCTGATTTTCAAACCTCGGGAGTGCTGATAAACTTTGCCACACCACGCCACTTCAAGACTAGTGTGAGCGCATCACAGCCCTACCACACAAATGCACGTATGTATGAAGAGAGCAGAGGCGTAGCCAACATGTCTTGAGAGTCTAGGATGTAGCGATGAGATGTTTGTTAGTTTAGAAAGAAAGTCTTGATGGTAAATGATATCCACGACATGTCTCCTGCGTACTACTCAGCTGGCGACCAGCAACACAACGCTACTTCCTACCCATTCCTGCTCCCCACGAAATTACACGCCCATCACCCCGCCTCTCTCTCAAGAACCAAAAAAAAAATCAAAAAATCACCCCTTCTGCCACACAGACCACATCAGTCGCATCTCCCCTCGTCTCAATCGTTCTCGAATCTGTTTCCCAAGAACGTGGCGTCACCATCCAGGCTGAACTACAGTATCTAGTCTCCCCTCGCTTCGCTTCTTCTCGCCTCGCCCTAGATTCGCGCTTCGGAGCCCCCCGACCAGACCAAACACACTAGCCGCGGCGTACAAAAAAAACTACGCTAGCAAGACGCAGATCCTTCGCTTTAGTGTTTTCCGGTGACGGGAATCCGGGGGAGTGGGTGGGTGCCAAGTCCGTCGGAGAACGTTGTGGTGGGATGCAGAGGGTTAGGGGAAGGGGCTTGGAAGATGGATTTCACGAGTAGTAACATATAGAGATTTATTGGTGAGGGTTGAGGTGCAGAAGAAAAAGTTGAAGAGTCGAGGAAGTGGTGGTAGGTATTGGGTTTCATTCATTGTTTGATGATCTTTTCGATCCTAACTATGATTGTATCAAGTAATGTGATGTTGGACGTTTGAAAAAAAAAACGTCCAGAGCAAAGCCCTCGCCCGGCAAACTGGGGTATATCCATCCAATGGCCGCTGGTTGTATGCAAGAATTCAAAAGTACATGCTAAAAAGTAGAAACAGTCGTTCGACTGACTGTAGAGCCCTCCTTCCGAGTGAGAATGAGGGGCTTTATCCGGGTATCAAAACTAAACTTTTTGAGACCCGAGGTAAGTTGCCTGAACTCCTCGTTGGTTGTGTGTATATGTATGTGTGTGGAAAAATGATAAACTTTTTGGTTGATTAACCCGCGCCGGGGTGGTACAATGGTGGGAAACGCCGTGCTGAATGCGGTGAGATGAGATGATGGGTTGGTGTCGTGGATGAACAATGGGAGGGAATCAGGACCAGCCCTCAACCTGTTGACAAAGCGTCGAAATAGAAGTTTCGTGAAGTGAAGAAGTGGAGAGTAAAGACAAGTCAAGTGTCTAGTAGTTGGACACCTTCCTTGACAGACGGCTGCTCCACCTCTCCAGACTCCTCCTGACACCGTCACGCTCGCTCTCAACCGAACTGGTGCTGCTCGAAGAGTTCTGGCGCTGGCTACGGGGCTTCATCTCATCGACGAGGTTTCCGGCGCCACCGCGGCCAATGTGGTAGACGGGGGCTTGCTGGGATCGCAGACGCTCTTGCTGCTCGAGCTCCTCGTCGAAGCTGAACATGGCGCGCTCCTTGTGGGTGCGCATGTTGCCTGCGCCGCCACGGCCCGAGGCAAAGTAGCCGGAGGTAGGAGCGGGAGAAAGAGTAATGCGGGATGCTGGGCCAGTGGCGGTGCGGCCATCGGTGAGATCAGATGCCTTGACGCGAGTGACGTTTCCGGCTCCGCCGCGACCAGAGTAGAGGTAGGATTTGGCGGAAGGGTGAGGCTCGGTGATGTGGAAGTTGACCATTTTGGCTGTTGGTAATTGATTTATTGTTGTGTTGGAGGTTGTGTTGGAGGTAAAATCGAGTGGCGACTATAGTGCTCTTTCTCAGTTGAGTTTGGGGTAAGGCTGATAGATGGTAGTGTTCAAGATCGTCAAGTGATGAGCAGTGCAGACAACGGGGAAGCACTTATATAACAATGGCAACAAAGCTGGCCGCTCAGGTGGTCACGCAAGGGGCCGACAGAAATCTCTGACGCACGAATCCAGGCGCAAATGCATTGCACGAGCACCAGCATGCTTGGAAATAAACCAGCACTTTGCAGTTAACGGCAGTCTCTCGATCATGCGGGCCACGCACACGCAAACAAAGCAGCACGGTTCTCAGTCGGAGCCACCTTGGCTTTGCATTCGATAGCGTAATAGCTCGGCCACGCCATGTTTGAAGTGCACCTGACGTGGCCTCAGCCAATGAGAAGATTTCACGGGGGTAATGGAAAACTTCAACACCGCTGCAGAAATTTAACTGACCAGGAAACTCACGAAGACGCCATGACTTGGGAGCCGTGCGTGATGTGAAGCAGGCGCTGTCGCGAAATGTGGAGGCGGCAGCAGAGATTTTCTTCCCGCGCTTCCGCCGTCATTGCGCTGCTGTACCTGTCCGGTGGGGGGCCGCTCTGCAAAATCTGAAGCTGAAGATCGTGATTCATGTTGGTCTTCACGATGTCTCCTCTGGTGACAGCCTTGCCTTGCCTTGCCTTGCTGCTGCTGCTGCTGCTGCCATGACGCGCAATTTCCCCTCCCAGCTCTGCCCCCGGACACAGCGTCGCACATGACGCTGAACATCGTGAGTCGCGCCAGTCCAGACGGTATGAGGCGTAGTCTTGTTGGTTTCTAGACAAGCCTGCGCTCAGGTACCGGCCACGAGACAGGACAACAACAGTCTCGCCGTCAGCGGTGTGCTTGTTCCCATCAATGTGAGTCGCGGACGACGCGCCTTGGCCACGTCTCCTGCCATGCACCTAGTCATTGCGCAATTTTGTGCAATTGAAGTCGCACATGGCTAAACAAGTCACACCATAGGCCGACAAGAGTTCACGATACTTGGCGTTTACGATCTGGTCGACCAGCAACACGCGTTGCAACCTCTGTGTCATTGCATCTCCAGCACCTGCCATTGCGAGCTTGGCCATGTAATCATTGTATTGACACGGCCTAAAAATCATATGGGTATCCCTTTGCGCTCACACAAACGCCGTCATGATGCAGCGCTCACTCGCAAACCCCTCAAGACCCCTGTTGATGTCGCGGTCAGGGTTAAGTAACAGAAACACGCCCAAATTGGAAACTCGATGGAGCAAATGCGGGGGAGCACACTACGGTAGCATTCCCGCCTCAAACCGGGCTGGCACGCTGATCCGGGCGACGCCAGGTGTGCAGGGTCCTGTGATGTTCTTGGACGTCGGTTCTGCAAATCCGATTCCATGACTAACACTCCGGAGCACAAGCGTCATGCAGCCTTCTCGAACCGTGGTTGAGCCCTTTGTGGAGGCGGATGGACACTGTGGGGAAGCGCAGACGCGCAGAGCGGCGACATGTCTGCATCCGAGGTCATAACGCATCGCCTAGGCGAATTTGGTGTGGATGATGTCGGGGTTCTCCTGCCACTCGTCCTTCTCAACCCACATCTGCAACACGTGTCAGTCTAGCTTCGTGTTCGTTGCTCGGGAGCCAGGAACCAACCTTTTTGAAGGTACTGAGGCCGGCAAGAATGCTGCCGCCAGTCCACGTGGTGTAAATACGCTCTGGCGGCGCGAGAATCTTAATCCTCATGTCCTTCACCGCCAGTCTTTGCACTTCGTGGAGCAATCTATTGCCGAAACCCTTTGTCAATGTGGAACCACCTGAGAGCACAATATTGCCATATAGCGCCTTCCGCAGATCCATGTCTGTCCTGTGAATTGCCTCCACGACGATCTGATGCACGCCGGGGTACTCAAGACCGATGATCTCGGGATTGAAGAGGATTTCGGGTGCGCGAAAGCGTTCTGCGCCAACCTAGAATCGATCAGCTTGCAGTCAGCCGTGGTACAGCGTCTGTGGCTCACTTTCAGCTTTTGCCCATCGGGGAGCGTGTAGTCGACGCTCTTGCCATCGGACCTGTTACCGGACCATTCTTTCTCTTCCTTTGTCGGGTCGAGCGCCACGTAGCCTGTTGCTTCCTTGATCGCTTTGACAGTCTCCTTCTCCGCGCTTGTGTGAAAGACCCTCCCGCTTTTTCGCAACAGCTGTTGTAGGTGTTCTGTCACATCTCTTCCAGCCACGTCTATTCTTCTGATGCTGTTGGGTATCGCGAAGCCTTGGAATACTGGAACTGCGTGTGATACCCCATCTCCAGAGTCCAAGACAAGTCCTGTTGTTTTCCCTGAAGCGTAGAGTGAAAGGACGGCTTGGACAGAGCTGTACAGTGCGGGGACGTTAAAGGTTTCGAACAGGATCTGGGCTGCGGTATCGCGGTTCTCTCGAGGGTTCAGCGGAGGTTCTGTGAGAAGTACTGGGTGCTGCAGAACAGTTGAGAGTTAGTTTCTGGTACCCCGCCATGTGTGTTGTTGTGCTGCAGCTAAGCAGAGCTCACTCACATCTTCGCTGACCGTCTTCAACCCCTCGTTGTACACATACTGCCATATCCGCTCCATGTCGTCCCAGTCTGTGACAATGCCGTGCTCCAATGGGTAGTTGATCTTGAACAGGCCCCTATACTGTTGCGCTTGTGGCCCAATGAACAGCTCCCCCTCCAATGCTCCAGCCATTGTCCGTACATGTTTCGGCCGTCCAACGTATGAAGGGAAGAAGCACTTTGGCACATCCTCGCCTGCGAAACCCGCTCTTATTGTGCCGCTGCCATTGTCAATAACAATGGGCGCGTTGTGAAGTCGGGAGCCCATTGTAAGTGTGGTGCAGAGACACTGAACGAGTGTTTGGCGGCGTCAAGAGCGGGGAAAGCCGAAAAGGTGGAGGTGACAGTGTTGAAGGCAGATATTGGTGCTGTGATCTCATCGAGTGTTGCAGCTCCTCAAGTCGCGACTTCGACGACGCGATCGTTAATTCTGGCAGGGGTCCGTTTAGCGCCATCACGTGCAACAACCATCACTTTGCGAGTCCGCCCTGCACGAGATGCGTCGAGTACACGAACAGGTTGAAGCCATCATCAAAAAAGTTCTTTGTCAGGTTTCTGACCTAGTAACATCTTATGTCGTCGATTGGAGGTATTATATCTCACGGCCATCTACATATCAATTGTTGACTGAGTTAAAATGGTTGGACGGTATCCATTGTAGACAGCCTTCTACTGCGAAAAGCTCCAAGCACCAAAATGATCTTACAAGTTGATTCTACAAAATCGCCTGCACAGTGCGAGAATTAACAAATGTCCGTTAACGCCAGCGATGCAGTGTAATGCAATGAGCACCAAAGCGTATGGCAAACAATCCAAAGTTCGAGAAACAGAAAATCTCCTGTGGGAGCTACAGTGTGCACCCTCTCGATGGTCATGCTTAGTTGCTAGTTTCCGTTAGTACTTGCTTGCGTTTTTTTCGGGCGAAGGTTGACTTACTAAATTTCCAACGGCGCAATCTGATCGACATTGTACAACCAACCACCACCCTTCTCCTCCGTCTCCAACCAATCGTACGGCCATAGTACAAGATGACCCTGGACCAAATCCATAAGCATCTTTGCATCAGCCTTTTCCAGCATGCTATCCGCATCTGTTGCGTGGAAAGCCCTCGTAGAACTCTTCGTGGTAGCGCGACGTCTTGAGCGCTTCGAACCCATGGTATTGCGGTGCGATGAGAAGTTGGTGGAGTTGGGAGCCTTTGTGGGCTCGGTAATGGTCACGTTGCGTGTACGTGGTGCGTTTGAGGTGGCAGATGCTGGGTTGTAGGGGTCGTCTTCGGGGACAGGTGGCGCGGCAGGGAAGGTGTAAGTTCTGTCTGGCAGCGCACCGTTCATAGGAGAGACGATGCTATCATCCGCTGGCCTTGCTGAGTGTTTTTCGTCGAAATGTTCGCCACTGTTGGTGTTGTTTGTATCAAGTTTGAGTACCTCTTTGACACGTTTCTCCTGCTCGTGTGCCCATTGCTCGACCGCACCGTTCTTGGATGGGCTGTCAGATGAATTTGTGACCTTCTCTGAGAGCTTGTCGCCAAGAACGCCAACTGACTTCCCCATGCTACCAGCCGCGAGCGAAATCTTTTCGGTCACGCCAGTCCCAGGCGGTCCAGTCTTACCAGGTGCTTCCTGAGCTCGCTGGTTTGACGATTTGCCATCGCCTTGCATCTTTGAGAAGCGATCGGCAAACGCAGTGTATTCTTGGTACTCCTTCCATGTCTTAACCTCATTGTCAGGCATGCAACGGAACACGTGGCGGAAAAGTTTCGTGTTATTTTCAGCAACTTGGTGCCAGGTATCGAGAAAGAAGGAATCGTTGATTGGGTCGCGCATACAATCTTCCGAAACGACGGGTCTTCTCATCTCAGAGAGTAAAGGATTGATGACATTGGAGGAAGCGCCGCTGAAGGTGCGCTGTAAAGGTGGCCCACCGATATCGGTGTCGTCCATAGCAGGGAGGGCGGGAAGTTGACTGAGCTGCGTCAAGCCTAGCTTTTGCGTATCCATGCGAGGTAGTCTAGGTGGCGGCAAGCCAGCGTAGCCTTCAGCAGGTCCACTGCTGCTCGCACTGGCCTTAGTGCCGGTAGTGTTACTGCGGCCTCGACCTTTTACGGTGGAATGTCTTTTCGGTGTCTCCTTTGCGAGACCCTCGGGGGCAACGTCAGAGAGCAACTTTTCAAATCCGTGGGGGTCAGTGAAGGTATCACGACCACGAGTGAGGCTCGGTTCTCTAGTCTCCATGTCACGCATGTGATCAGCACCGTCTCCACGAACGTCTTTCTCATGCGCATCGTTGCGCGTCACACGAGGATCCGATGACGGCTTCTTGTTGCTCTTGAGATGAGGATTCTCGTTCTGGGCCCAATCAAAGTCGTGGTTGAAACTGTGTAGCCTCTCGGCACGCTCAAGCAGCTCATCTTGCGCGCGAGAATGATTCTCCGAGAGCTTCTGTTCAGTAGCACGATCGGCAGTAGGAGAGGATGGAGAGGATGATTCGGTCTGAAAAGCGGTACTATCGGCATCAGACATCTGACTGGCCCACTCCTCTTCGGAAATATGGTCCACGTCAACTCCCAGATGCTCACGCATCAATCGCATACGGAGAGTGTGTGGGAATTTGCCAACTTTATAGGGTTGACCAGCCATGTACGAGTCGAGCACTTCAGTATCTCGGACGATGGCGGCAACTTCAGAGTCTCGAGACCCCAGCATGGATCGCTCGTTGATGTTCGCAGACCCAATGATGGCAACCCGATCATCGACTACCATAATCTTGGCGTGGATGTACAATTGCTCTGTGACCAGCATCTTGTTGGGTCCGATTTCGCCCCAAGATCTCAACGCATAGAACTGAATGTAATCCTCTGGCTCAATGTTCGCTGCCCGAAGGCGTCCGAAGATGGACGACTCTCCGCGACAAATACTGTGGTACTGACACGTCATGATGAGACGGACACTGCTACCGTCTTGCTCATCGACAGTGTTCTGATAGCCAGGCATGAGTGGCAGAATGATACACGCTCGCCAGTCCTCGTCGTTCGCATGTGCACGCTTGATGCGGTCCACAATAGCGTCGTTGATCTTGTTCTCGATCTTGGTACCCAGAACCTCACTGCTACTGACGTAGAACTGGTTCTCAATGTACACAAAATGTTCTGATGTAGCGATCATCTGGACGTAAGCGTTCATGATGCTGTGCTCGACCTTGTTTGGTGTACCCAGTGACCAAGCACAAGCAGAGCGCAGGATCTGAACTTCGCAGGTACCCTCGAGTCCGAGCGCCTCGATGTCGGCAGGATTGAAGTCTGGTGGGGGGAGAAGGAATGGGGTTGGTCGGGAAGGCTTACGTTGGCGAAGCAGATAGTTCCAGCGTTGCACGAAGTGACGAGTAAGGTCACGAGCCGGCTGACCAACTATCTGCATGCCAATGTCGTGCCATGGCATCCTAGGAACCTTGCTGCGGTCGTACATCTCCTCGTAAGGCTTGTCCAGATTGAAGAAGTCTTGCACTCGAGGATTGGAGTAATCCTTTCCAGGCCAGAGTTGACAGTGATCCGCATCCTTAGGAGCGTTGCTGTCCAACTCGAAACCCGTCAATTTGTCGTCTACCACTACGTGCTGTGGCGTATCCCAACGACCAAAGCACAGATCAACACCACCACAGAAAGCGATTGTGTGGTCCACAACGCAAATCTTCTCATGATGAGACCAGAAGAACGTGTTCTGGCGGATCTGGTTGGGCGATCGCTGAACAAAAACGTTGGGGTGAAGATCAAGTAGCGAAAACTTGGAATATTCGGAGTCGATGGGGATGGCAGCTCCAATGTTTCGGTACATGATGACGAAAATCTTTACACCCTCCTGGGCCTTGCGCTGCAGCAGTCGGTCAAGTCTCCACTTCTGACTGATAGCAGCTGGGCGACGCAGATATAGCTCAGGACTGAGCCACCAATCGTGGATGTAGATGACATCGCGGGCCATGCTGATCGCACGAGAGACGTTCCACATGTAGTCACGGCCATCGACGAGCCACTGCGCATAGATCTTCTTGCGCACAGGGGCAAAACTATCAAAACGTTGGCGCTTCGACCACAGTGTGTTGTCCGACATGAAGGTAATTGACTCTTCGAATTGTTGAAGCATCTTATCGTTCCGAGCGAGGAGCTTCATCTTGCGTTCGGAGTTGACGAGCTTCAGCTGGTGATGACCGGTCGCCGATGCTTTGGCTTCGCTGGCTACCTGCCGTGCCTTCTTGTCTTTGAGCTTGCCTGAGGTTTTCGACTCAAGGTTGAAGTTGGAATCGACCAAGAATACATCGTACACATTCATCTCTTCCGGAGAATCTACACATACGATATAGCTGTGTCTGACGAGGAACCATTTCGGCCAATGTCGAGTCATCATCGGCATAGGAGTCCACCTCTTGCGCGCATCTACACCTTTCGATGATTTGATCATCATGTGCCCTTCTTTGCCGTGGTAGCCGCCCTCGGCAGCTAAGCGCACACCAAGTGCAGACAGCTCCAAGAATTTGCAGAGCCGGTTGCTATCCGGACGGAAGATCAGGTATTGGATCAATCCCTTCACATAAGCTTCGAGCTTCTTGCGCTGTCGCTCATGATGGTTCTGTTTCGAGTTCAGGGGTTGACCTACGGCTCCAGCAAAGCTACCTTGTCGTGCTGCAAGCTGACCAACAGCACTCGTAGTTGGATCTGGACTCCCTATACTTGACTTCCTACGGTTGAGAGCGAATGATGATTTGCGGCGTTTGCCTCTTGAAGGTCGGTCGGTGGCACTCGCATCGCCATCTGTAGCAGCACCCCCAGCTATAGCCTCTTCCTCTTCCTCTTCTTCTTCCTCATCCAATGCGCCATAGCCGCGCACACCACGCAGATATGGTAACACACTTCTGGGGAATCGAGGAAGTTTGCCTCTTGGATCGTTCTTGTCGCTTGTCGTGACACGGCTGCGAAAGGAGTCTTGTTTCTCTTGTACCTTGAACTTGAGATGCAAGTTGGCAAAGTCGGCCACTGTCCTGTACACAACCCATTTCATACGAGTGAGCCCACTGCCGTATTCCAGCTCGATACGCAAGGGCGTATGCCTGTCGCCTTCTTTCTCTCTAGACTTCTCAGCGTCGGTAATGGTGACCTTTAGCTGTTCCAGGAGAACGGGTATACGCTTGTGGCCGTGTTCGTCGCGCTGGAACATACTGGCTAAAAATAGTGCAGCAGGCGCGCCAGCCAGCAGCTCTGCCATCAGCTCAGCAGATTTGGCATGGTCGACCTGCCGTTCTGCCTTTGCTCGGTTACCAAGCAGCTTGAGACTGTTCTTGATGGACTTCCACTTCTGTGCACTAAGACTCGAGGTACGCTCACTGCGCATGCGCCAGGCTGGTCGTCGTTCACTGGTCGGATCTTCTTCTGCATTTGGGTCGTGTCTGCGCAGGCCACCATATGAAAGGCCTCTCGCACTGTGCAGCCCACGCGTCCATGCACTCTCCTTGTTACCCATGCGCGAGCGCCCCTCGTCTTCCGAGTAACCCTGGCGCTCGTTCTCGGGTATGTCACTCATGGTGCCTCTTCGCATGAATGTAGGTCGGTTCGCAGAGGTAGGTGTGCCAGCAGGTGAGTCTCGGGAGAAGTAGCTGGTTTGTTTTGGAGTCGTAGGAGCTGTCTGCGTGCCGACCTCGCCGCTGTCATCGAACCATCGCCGGCTCCTCTTGCGCTTCTGAACAGGTCTTGAGGCACCCTCGCCTGCACTAGACTCGCCATCGGCGTCAGCTTCGCTGTCATGGCCTCCATCAAAGCGGAACTCATCGCGCTCGTTGGCTGGCGACAGGGGCCCGTAGGGCGAGCCTTGTTGGTGGGGCGAGACAGCTCCAGCGGTGTTTGCGCTATGGCTTCTACCGTGACCCTGCATGGGCGATGCCAGAGCCCTGAGCTTCCCCATCAAGGACGAGTCCTCTTTGCCCTTGCCCTTGCCTTTGCCTTCATCAACCTCCCATGACTGCTGCCGTGAGCTCGCAGGAGGTGCGTCTGAGCCGTACGTGGCAGAGCGAGCGAACTGGACACTCTTGCGCTCTTTGGGCGCATCGGTGGGCTCGCCCTCGGCGGTTGGTATCCTCGAGACAGGCGCAAAAGGCGGGTAGTAGGAGCTTGTGGAGTTGTTGGAGGTGTGCGAGGAGGGCTTCGGCACGCGTGGTGCAGCGTAGTCGATGGCCTCGACGTTTTCTATGGGGGCGCCGTTGCCTATGGGCGAGACTGTCGTGTGGAAGGGGAATTCCTTGGGCTCTTGGGCAGACAGCGGCGAGCCGGTGGGTGCCGAGCGCATGATCTTGGGGGCGCCGTTGGCAGGAGCGTGCATCTCTTCGACAGCATTCGGGCTGTGGGGCCCAGCGCGCAGTGGGGAGAGCAGGCGCTGGGGCTCTGAGGGCTTGCCATTCGCAGCCACGGGCAACGGAGCGCGTGGACTGCGACCGGGCGATGTAGGCCCAGCGTCTGCTGTGTCGGCCATTGCGCGGTAGTCGAGAAAAGTCGCGGGGGGTTCGTCAGAGGGCGACGCCATGGTGCTGCCGCTCTGTTGGGGTTGCGTGTGGGAGTCTGTTCGTTCCGCTGGTCCCTCTGTTCCCTGAGTCGTTATAACATGGACATGGCGCGTGTACGTATTCTAGTAGTTTCACCAAGTATGCTGTCACAAGAGTCTAGAGGAAGCCACGTAGAAGGAGAAAGTCTGAAAGACACAGAATACTCCTATACGACGACGTCCACCAGATTCGGGCGCACACGTAGCAGGCGTTGGTCAGTTCGATTATCTTGGCTCCGACGTCGTCGAGGTAATCTCAATCTCCCACACTTTTGGTAGCGTTGCTCACTGCAGTCGCGCTAGCCGAACCCCTTGCTCTCTCCGCCCATCTGACCGCCTTTGCTCTCAACGCGCTCCAACGACATTCGTTTGTGCGTCCTCGTTGCCTCTTCGCTCACGTATGCAGACTGCATACACCTTGCACGTACTAGCAGCTGGTCGTTGACGTCTCTCACCAACTACCCCGCCATGTGCGCTCTTTCTTAGCGTGGCTTCCAAGTAACTCGCGCATTTAGCATTTCCTTGTTTACTGACCACAAAACACACCCTCGTGACACAACTACCTGTAGAGACACACGGCACTTTACGGGAAGTGTGCTGCGGCCTTGGACATGTACAGTGTATATGGACCGCGTCACATTGTCACGCTCAGTACAAGGTAGAGACTATCAGCATCATGTCTCTTCCGCGGCGAACAACCTCGGCCGGAAGTGCTGGCTGCCCCGCCGCAATCGCAATGTCTCAATCCAACCTCAATCATCACCAACTAATCAACTACCGCCAATTGACCTCAAGCACAGGTGCCGTGACCTCGCAAACTCACAATGGCCGCAACCAATAATCCCCTCGACGGCACACACACCACCTCTCCCCCCTCCGTCTCCTCACAAACCTTCACCATCGCCGGCGTCCTCGTCACTGTCCATGGCTTGGCTGAACTCCCACCCTCCGCTTCCTCGATCGCCTGTCTATGGCTCCTCCACCCACGCCTGCAGACCAAGGATACCATGGCCCCAATTGCCGCACAGATAGTCTCAGGTTGGAACACACGCAGCACTGGCAAATCTACCTCCCGTGGTTTGATCGCTGTGGCCTTTGACCAGCGCAACCATGGCTCGCGTGAAGTAGACAAATTACACAACGAAGCATGGCGTCAGGGCAACCCACGACACGCTCAGGACATGTTCAGCTGCTACCACGGTACCGCCACCGATACAAGCCACCTGATGAACCATCTGGAGAGCTACATCTTCCACACCCCGTCCAGCCCGAAGATCACAAACCACTTCGCACTCGGCATCTCGCTAGGCGGACATGCGACATGGCATTGCCTGTTGTCTGAGCCAAGAATCACAGCTGGCGTGGTAGGCATTGGATGTCCGGATTACACAAGGCTAATGACAGATCGCGCGCGGTTGAGCAAGCTGGAGACCTATACGCAGAGTTCGCCTCCAGGAAGCGAGTTCCTTGGGAGCAAGGATTTCCCTCAAGCACTGCAAGATGCAATCGCACAGTATGACCCCGCCGGTCTGTTGCTACCAGGACACTTCAATCCCGCAGGCGACGATCGGGCAGTGGACAGAGCGGCGCTCGACCGCTTCAAGATCCTCGCACGAGAGCGTCTGGGTGGGAAATATATACTCAACCTCAGTGGACGCGACGACAAATTGGTCCCGTACGCGGCAGGCGAGCCGTTCCTAAACGTCTTCAAGCAAGTGTTGAAAGAAGAACCAGGGCTCGACATAACCTTCGAAGACATTCTCTACGACGGCGTGGGCCATGCATTCCCCAAAGCTATGGCGGACAAAGCTACAGATTGGTTTTGCGACATCCTAGCAAAGCAGGAAGGGGAGGCGAATGCAAGGGAGAGTAAGATATAGGCGCATGAGTAGATGTAATGCATTCTATTCTTAACTTGATCATCAGCTTCGCTCAACCATACAATCTGCTCATGGTCAGCTCCACTGCTCAGCCAATACGAGTACTGGGCATCATGAAATCCCCTCTCCAATCTTGATCCCAATTTCCAATCTCCAACCTTCACCCCTCTCCACCTCTCCACCCAACAACCCCTCCATCCAACTCACCCACCATCCCTACTCCTCAACCTCCTCCCAATATTCCCCTCCACCTCCGCCGCCTTCCTAATCTCCTCTTCCACCGCCGACGCCCGCCGCGTCATCCGCTTCTCACTACCGCCTTCCGCCGCGCCTTTCTGTCTGGCCCGCGGCGTGATAGGCGAGACAGAGGGACGTGCATGGGCGTTTCGCGCCAGAGGCTTTGTAGACTTGGAGGCTATCTTTTTCGATTTGGACACGGCTTTTGTGGTAGAAGTGGGGTTTGGTAAAGGTCTAGGTTTCATCGCTTTCGCGGTGGTGGTGGTGGTGGTTCTCTGTCGCTGCGCGGGGGAGGTGGAAGTGGAAGTAGAAGTCAATCCATGTTTGTTCTTCGTAGTTTGCGCGGTTATTGCTCCTGGCGCTATCGGGTCTTTTTCTTCTTCTTCTTCTTCTTCTTCTTCTTCTTCTTCTTCTTCTTCTTCTTCTTTCTTGGACACGCATTCGGTTTCCCCAGCCTCGTTTTTCGGCTCAGAAGACGCTGGGGCAGAGGATGTGGTGCGCGTCTCAGACCGCGTGGTGCGTTTTCCGTAGCCGAAGTTTAGTCCGCGGAGGAGAGTGGGCGCGGCTTGGGATGTGGGCGATGAGAGTTCGGAAGAAGGTGGAGTGGTTGGGTCGAGCTTGGTGGGTATGTTCTTGGGTGTTTCAATGGTGGTCTTGAGGTTGGATGAGTGTTCATCTTTGACGACCGTTTGGTGAACGAGATCTAGAGTAATTAGATCCTGAGTCTTGGTTTCTTTCTCTTCAACAGTGCTGGGCTTAGCTGATGCGTCGGTTTTCATCTCTGCAGCCAGCTGCGCCTCTATCGCTTCTTCGTCGGCGAGACCCTCGTTGACAGACTCAGAGCTGATAGCAGCGTATGGAGGTGTTGGCGGCTTCAACGGCTTGAACGTAATCCTGGGTCCGCGTATTTCGGACATCGAACTCGGTGGTGGAATCGAGGGCGGCGGAGATGCGGATAGAGAGGCAGTTGTGAGCCGCTCTTGCATGTCCAAGTCAGTTGTTTGGATGTGCGGCCCTGAGAAGTGTGGTGGATGAGTAAGCGGAGATCGGTTGGTCTCGTTTTCGTCGTGGGGAGAGTTTCGATTGGAAGTGCTCAAGACGTCAACCTGTATCGTTAGCTTCTGTCGTGGCATTTCTGAACACACATACTGGTTCGTTGTCCATCTGAGAGGATGATTGATCCTCAACATGAGTCGACCCTGCGTCCTCACAGCCCTTCTCCTCATTTACTTCTTCCAAGGACAAACCCATCATCTGACTTCTATTACCAACCTCCAAAGCCATTGCCTCAACGTCTACACTCACTTTCCTCTTCTTCAATAGGGGCTCTTCGTCTGGTTCGATTACAGGTTTCGTATCCTCGACTGTTCGCTTGAGCTCATTGGTTCGTGTGGATGCGTCCGGCATGTATCTCTCGAGTGATGTCATCAGTAACGCCATATTTATGATTGGTACCTGCGAAGAGGAGGTGTTTAAAGATGTGACCTGGTCTTTGGAGACGGGAAGCTGTGGTGAAGGTTCTACGACGGGTGATGTGTTGGTATCAGTGATTATTGCGTTTGAGGCGGGAATGTGTTGCAACTCGCCTGTCACAGGGCACATATCGTTTGGACCGTTGTCCTTTGCAGCTCTCTGTAGTTGCTCACCACAAGGCAGGTGTTCTGTTTCACGACGTTCGGTCTGGTCGCAGGTAGCGGCGTCTTGGTGAGGTCCAGATGCGACATCGCTGGCGAGTGCATCGTTGTGGAATATGGGCAATGAGAGTTCATCCAAAGACAAGTTTGAGCTGAAAGACCTACACTTGATCAAGCTCAAGGATCGTGCAGCACCTGCACCTCCCTTTATCCTTGACATAAGAAAATGCCATTTCGCCTTTCGGAGTTTCCGTTTGAAGCGTATAGCAGAAGCACGGCTGGCATGACTGGTCGTCGGAGCATCTTCACCCTGACGATGATCACCTTGATTATTATCATCTTTGCTCAGGCTGTCAGCGATGTCTTGGTGGACCCTAACGTTGAACGTGCCAGAAAGCTCGAACGACTGAGACTCGTTGCTCTTGTTCGTAGCATCATCGGTGTTCGAAGCTTCAGACGTCCCATTTAGCAATAAAATAGCCGATTGGATGGTATCTTGGTTAATCCCCTCTATTCCCGACTCACTGTCGTGCGTGACACACTTCTGATTGTCTTCGATGATGTCAGGACCTCGGTTGGTTGGTAAAGACTCTGTTGTGCTGACGGAGCTTTCTACCTGATCGTTCTTGACCATGTGTGGGATACCAATGTGCTTAGGCAGTTGGAGATGGTCTCGAGGTTCGGGGTCGTTTGTTTCGTCCTTCAAAGAAGTCGCAGCTTCTGCTATTGAAGTGGCCAGGGTGTCAGCAGGGCTGGCAATATTGTCAACGTCAACATCGCTCGATTGACTGGTATAGCCTGGTTCTCTTAGAACGCTTGTGCCTTGAATAGTTGAAGCTCCTGCTAAGCCCTTCGAGATGTCTTCGTCTGCTAGCATTGCAATTCCATGGATGGTATAGATCTGTGTTTCGTGGGCTTCATCCAGTTGAATCATATCAGCATGCGCTTGCGCTTCGACAGCTGCTACAACATCTGCATCTAAGGCTTGAGTGTCGTCCGCGTTGTTCTGATCGGTCACAGGCTGGATGTGCCCAGATTTGTCGTTCCGAGGTTCCTCACAAGATACCAGATTCGGCATCGAGGACGTGTTCTGCGCAGTTTCGCCACACATCAGGTTGGACGGCAATTGAACAGCTGCAAATGCCATCTTAACATCGACTGTAAGGCCTTCGTTCTCGATTCCTCCCATACATGCGTCTTGTGTATGTAACGGCTCTGCTATAGCATCATCTGCAGCTTCAGCACACGAGGCTGTCGGTGATGAAAGCGTAGCATCTAGTCGCACGAGTTCATCTTTTGCATCCTCATTGACCGGGGCGGAAGAATTCGAAGAAGTTTTCTGGTCTGGCCTATGACTTTCAGGGTCTGCAGTCTCTGGAAGTGACAACGTCGCTGATGATTCGGAGAGTGTAGGTCGGGCTACTCCATCTGGAGTTATTGGTCGAGCGATTGGTAGATTCGTTGGTTTCACGATGTCTTCTTGACAGGAGTCGCTAGCAGCGTCAGAAAGTTAGCCATGTGATGAGCGCCCACTGCTTACGTCTTCCTATCTGGAGTGTCTTCTTTTATAATGTGTCCCGTCCAGTCATGATCCTCGATGGTTTGAAGTGCCTCTTCCCAAGAACACGCCTCGATACTGGAGGGATCGTCTGTATAGATGTGCGTCGGGACATGAATGTAACCGACCTCGTGGAGTTCCCATGTTGCGATGTGTCCGTGTGACATGCTGCTTTGGCTTACGCGTGTTTGCGGGATCAAAGCATCTGAATCAAGGCTGTCACTACTTGCAAACAGTCTGTCGATGTCAGTCAGGGCTGTTGCTGATTGGGAAGCGGAACAATCTGCGTGTTCATCTATCGTATCGTTCACCGTTCCCAGAAGTCGCGTCGGAAGAGGTACAGGCATCGCGTGCTTTGGAGTTTGAGAAGCCTTCGTGTAGGGTGTGTAACGCGTAAATGATGAAGAAAATACATTGCAAACAGTGACGCGAGTCTGTTGTTGGGGTGATAGATACTTTCACTTACCCTCAAATTAACCAAAGAGCACCAATACCGCTTACCAGATTTAGTTCAATGTCAAAGAAACCATAACGAAGCATCCCTTGAGTCGGTTTGTGTCTACTGGTCAATCACCTAGACACTAAGGTCTATCGTGCTTCTTACTCTACCGGGATCGCGGTAACTGATCTGCAGGTGAGTTACCGAACCTACGAGATGTCAAACGCCCAGACCTGTAATCGCGTTTCCACGTGATATACGATGTTTTCAGTTTCTAGTATGGAGCGGCAACTTACGGAGGGTGGTGGTAGCCGAGATATGTAACTGTTCGCCAATCTTGGTTTGCCTAACTGTGCGGAGACCAACGATGACAATCAACCTTCAAACTACGAGCAGAATATCCAAAGTGCCGGACAATTGTTAGCTTAGATGTCTTCACAAAAATCAGGGGTTTGTTTGAGTACGTTGCGTATTAGGTATATACTTGTCGCTGCGCGCATCATGCCTCGTGCCGAAGAGCGCAAAACCCAGCCAAATTGATTCAACCAGAATGCTAATTGTCTCAATCATCGTCGTAACCAAACCGGGGTGTTGCTGCAAAGGAGATCCGTGGAAAGTCCTAGCTCACGGTTGTGCATGGCCAGTAGCATTAAACCCTAAATCAAACTCCAAAAGACTCCAAAGGAAAAGATTACAGAGCGCTTCGTGTAACACGGTACTTCAGGACCGCGGAAGCGGAATAACGGATAGGTACTTTGTGGCCGTCACACAAGGAGCTGTTATATCGGTATGGCATTACTGATCGAATTGCCAGTGTCGACCGGAAGAGCAAGAACCCTGCATAGATTAGTGCATGTCCAATGCATCCCAAGACTTGCTTACTTCTTGCCTGCATCTGTTGCACAGCAGCAGCAGAATAAGGAAGCTGGCCAGCAAACGATCTAAAACAAGTGTCAACCGTGCGTCAGGATGTGGGGTGCCAGTAGTTCACTTACGGCCATGCCTACAGTAACCACAAATCCAATCGTGGGTCCGATCACCTTGCAATGACAAGGATTTTGATCACTTGGACTGGTCAGCACATGTACGAAATGTGAGAAAGATGGCATCCGTACGTTCCGCATTGGAAGCAAACGATCGGCAGAGGAACAAAATCACACATCTTGTTACGAGAGTCAGGGTAGGGTATGAAGTTTCTATGTGCTGATCCTAGTGAAGATCCAGGGAGAGAATGTCGAAAGAGGTAATGCTGATGAATGAGGTGCTGATGGTAGGACTGTCTGGGCGATTTTGGAGGCTGAAGTTTGATTTTGTGTCTTACGTCATTGCGAGTAAACGGCAAGCACCACTCCAAGCACCAACAACACGCGTCAGCACTCATTCACGTCACGTATGGGTGTTATCTCCGGCACGAGTGCCGCAGAAACCTGTGCATTGATTGGGCCAGAGGCATTTCGCATTCTGCGACATAGTCGCACTACGCAGTCCCAAACTCCATCGCGTTCTGTTGAGACTCGCGAGCTCTTCCCGAAGCTTCCGACCGTTCTGTACAACGCGACCCTTGTCACCATGTTGTTATTTCGTTACTAGGCACCTTTAAGTGGCTAGTGGCGGTGTTCCTTGTATAGACTGTCATAATGTTTTTGGGAGGTATTCGGTCAACAAAGACGAGTACAGCCGTTTGTTATGCAAAACTTCATGTCGACGGCTTCCACGCGTATCTGTGGACTGATCATGTTCGTAAGACTTGCACATCACACTTCGATCGCCTCGCGGACGAGCTCCACTTCTACAGTCCTCTGACCTTCACCCAGCTTTCCTTGAAGACCGTTGTCATAACGATCGAAACATAAGCTCCATAACCCAGGATCGTCTGTTTCAACGGCAATGAAGCCCTCCCAATTCTCCATAAGGAAACGAATTTCCCCATCAGGACATACTCGTGCACCCCAAGGGCCGGTCAGCCCTTGCTCCGCCTCTGCGCGTAGGCCGTGGCAAATCTGGAAGATGTTCGAACCGGTGTCCAGATAAATCCAGTTTAGCTGTGGAGGCTCTTCTGAGATTGTGGACACAAGACCTTCGAAATTGGAATCCGGGTATGGTAGATAATAGCCCGAGAATGAATGTAAAGGTTCGCCGTCGTAGGAGGAGAGCTGCACATACAATCCACCTTTGCGGAGCACAACTTTACTGTCCTCAAACAACTCTTTGCGATCCGTTGGTGTTCTTTGCGAAGGTCTGCATTTCATATGGCTTTTGTCGGTCTTCCATTCGGCATCGACACCCTGACTTTTAGTGTTTTCGGCTTGACTCTGGAGGTTCAGAACTGAGGTTGCTACCATGGGCACTGTAGCTGCCAACGATATGAGCCCAAGGACCATCCTGACGTTCGTAGTCGAAATCTTATGAGCTTTTGTCGAAGATTGCTGGCCTGGGTACCTGATACAACAGAGATAGAAGGTGGACTACCTCCGGGATCTCACCTCCGTTCTTGCTAACCTACTCTGTCACCCACGACATCAATTAATCTTGCTTTCTTCGGTTCCGTTTCCGCTCGCCAATCTGCGGCATGCGGCGCATCATTGCGGCTGTATGCGCTGCCAATCATGCCCGAACCGGAGAAGTCACCGCCTCTAGCGCTGCATTAAAGAACCCCACGTCCATAGACGAGAACATCGATCGACGTAACCGAGACGATCTCGTAGCCTGTGACGAACGAGCTGCATCAATCGTGAGCTGCACGACCGATATTGTAGTCGCCGACCTGCACGTCGACGACCAAAAGCCCATTTTCTCCACAAATACAGCTGCATTAGTCGATGAACGACTACCCCTTCCGGAAGACAATCTCCAAACTATGCTATGTTAAGCAAGAAGGTGCATATGATCTTCGACAGCTCTCAAGTTATGAGTTGTTCCTACCGAAAGAGCTTGAGGCCTCGTCGCATGCATGACCGATCGTGTTACGCTACCTTAGTTGCATCTCTGCGGGTGAATGATGTGAGATCTGACCTGGCTTTATAGCTGCGCTGCATGCTCCCTCGACCAACAATCAAGTACCGTATCCATCCTACACTTCTGCTTCTTAGCACTCCAGAGAAAGTGGCTTTACCAGCAGAAACACCTGAACAAAAGGGACGCAAAGACAAAATGGCCGGAGAAGACAAAGCCAAGTACGACGTCAACTCAGGAGACAATCTGTGTATTGATGATACTTACAAAAGTTTAGAAACGACACATCCACCGGCAATGCGCCAGGCGGCAGAGGCGGCCCCGGCAACACTCCTGACGTTGGAGGCACCCTCTCCAATGTCCCCAGCCTCGGTGGAGTCGGTGGAAACAGCCCATCCAACGGCGACGACAAGGTCAAACGCGACGAAGGATTTGGCCTGGACAACAAAGATGTCAAGGGCAGCTTGAAGGTACACATCAAGTTGGATCTCGAAGCAGATATTCGGATCATTGCCAAGATAAAGGGAGATATTGCCATTGGGCTTTTGTAGATGAAAGGATGTGCTTTTGTAATGCAGCATGACATGTGATGAATTCATGTATTCTCCAACAGAGCAGACATATGTATTGGTTTATTTACGTGATATGCATGGTTGTACACCGTCCCGCCTTAACATTTCATGCTTTTGCAAGGTGAGTCTGTTCCTATCTGCCCGGTTATATGTTCGATTTTCAAGTTGAATTGTATATGAGTACTAAGGTTAAAGTTGCAATTTGATTCTGGTGTTGCCATACTATGCCGTGACGTCAGTCTCTCTCTCTCACTCACTCGCCATTTCGGGGTTTAGTCTCATTGTGCAAGCACCAGACCACAACAGAGAGATTAGCAAAAACGACTGTATGTTTCAACCTTGCCGTGGGCCGCTCGTTCTTCGTTGTCCATATACAAGGTCTGAAACGGCCTCGAGCGTCCGATGTGATTTGACAACCACTCTAGGTTCCGTGTGAACAACATCACACACCAAATGTACGTGGTGATGGAATGCTCAGTGCTATTTCCAAAAATGGAGATGTTCTACGTCTGAAATTACATTAGTAAATAAGAAGCCACTCTTAGTGCATGGGCCTTTTCCGCTGAAGCCGCCTTCGAACACCTATACGCCAGTATTATCATAATCAAGCATTCCCCTTCGCAGCAATTGTGATCTTGTCAACCATCTTGCTCGAAATTCCCAAGGTTCCGCCACACGCCACAAAGGTGAAGTCTCTCTCTGTCTCCCGCTCGACCATCTCCACAATCTCTACTGCGAGTGCTTTCCTGGAACAGAGTTTGAGATTCCAGGCCCGATCAAACAAGTTTGCGAAAGCTTCCGCGGCCATGTTGCGGCTGCCGGTGGTGTCATCGCTCGGTTGCAGGAGGAGGCTGACAGTGCGTATTATGATGCGGTGGATCCAGTTGAGGTCCTCGCACCTGATGGCTCGGTCAAACGCCTCGACTAGAGGCACGTTGTCGAGCACAAAATCGACAATCTGAGAGTTGGGGTACGTCGATGGCATAGACGCAAAGAGTTGCGCATACCAAATTCTTCCGCGGCGTTCGGATGTTTCGAGATCATGGAAGAGAAGGGTGCGGACTATATCGAGGTTTTGTGTATAGATCGCCATGGACATGGGGCTTGTAAAGGGGCGACTGTTGTGTGCTGGAGAACGGCGGAAAAGATCGAACGATTGAATGCCGTAGGCCAGGAGCGCTTCCACGGCGGGCATGTTTTCAAAGAGGATCGCCAAGGGAAGGCAGGCTGTATGCACAATGGAGTTACGTGCTGAGCCATTCGCAAGGAGTGAAGTGAGTGTGGCGACGTCGTTGTTAACGATAGCGTGTGCTGCCTCCCAATGGAGGTGTTTAGCGCCAGTCCAGGTGGTATCGAGGTTCATAGAAGCATTTCCTGTTGGGAAACCGGAACGTTCATAGTCAATTAGTGTTTCAATGAACAGCTTGACAGCATCTTTCCGCCGTGCATAGATGGCGTGTGCGTATGCCGAAAGTCCTTGGCTGTCCCGAAGGCATGGGTCTGCGTCTTGGTCAAGAAGGAGCTCGACGATCTCTGTGGACTCTGAGACGAAAGGAGACCGAATAATAGCCATCAAAGGAGTGATTGGATGTTGAGGATAACCGGGGAACGACCCCATGCCATTGACATCGATGCCGCTGTTGAGGTACTGAATGAGTGAAGCAGGGCTGACCCAACCGATTTGTTGCATGAAAGCTGTTGCTGATGCCGAGACTTCTTTTTGAACCTTCGGGCTCTTGCGTATGGTACTAGTTGGGTAAGGCTGCACGCTCAGAGTTTTGGTACCAGCTGTTGAAGAGCTGTATGTCGAGCTGTCATCCGAGTCCTGCATCGAGTTCTAGAAGGTCTTAGTAGTTGTCTCAGTCGTCTTGGGGAATACCAATAGCTATACGCACCAACAGATCGCTCAACACCAACTCTTTTGCTGCCCAAGCTGTGTACACAGCATTGGTCCTTTCTTGCAGCTTTTTTTTCTCGAGTGCGCTGTTAGCCGTGACGGCTTCACGAATGCAACGTTCCAGAGCGTTGTTCAGGGCATTAATCTCCCCTCGAAGTTGTGCGACCTGTCCTTCTGTGCTCTGTCGCGAACGCTCCGAGCTCAGGCTGTCAACGCTGTGTTTTTCCGCGGCACTAATCTCATCATCTTCAATAGGGGCAATCGAGATCTGGATGTGTTTGTCTTTGGTGATGTCGGCAACGCTGTCATTCCGCTGAAGTACATCGCCGGCGATGCCTACAACACTGACGGTCGCCATTGCGACAGCGGCGTAAAGGAGGAGTCGTGAAACTTGCGCAAACACGAGAAGGAGTCAATAAGACTAAGTAAGCGTCTAGCCTTAGGGCTGAGATACGCCATCCACGTGCGACGCAGTCAGCCTTGCAGCAGATCCAGAATCCAATACATTTCGGGGGCTATGCGGCGAATCAAGTTGGCGCGTATGGAACGCCCTACATGCTTTAACCCCGCAAACAACCAAAAGGTTCCCAATTGTAGAAGGAGCGCTGCGCTCAATTCTCTTCTCGGTTGCGAAACGCTGAGCGCTGGCTTGGAGGCGCTAGAAAACCTGTGACAGCGCCATCTCGAGTCTGAGCACTGAGCACGGCCCGGGGCTCGGAACTCGGGAAGGTCTGTGGCTTGGCTATAAGGGGCGCCCCACAGTCGTTCGAAGTGCGGATCGATGAAATTTGCAGTTGCAGTTGTGTTGTGATGTAATTGCAACGGAGCATGGAATTGTTGTTGTTGTAGTGCTGGACCCTGCGTGGTGTTGCACTGAGATACCGGGCCCGAATTAGTCCTGCACGTAATTACAAGGGTGCCTAGCTGGTCTTCTTGATCCTCGCAGTGCATCAAGACAAGGAACAAGCAACTGCCGAAACAGCGAGCCCCGCTCGAAGACGGCCCTCGAACTCCCTCCGACGAACCATGACAGCGGCCATCTGGCTCTAACTGGGTTGTGAAAAGAAAACAGAATAAATGAATCGAACGCTAATAACGAAAGGCCCAGGTTGCAATGCTTGAGATGAATTAAGCGACGTGAACTGCGCAGAGACCCGCTCTGGCATTTCTCGTGTATTGACAAGGTTGTGTCCAGGCCGACTTCCACAGAACGATAGAAAGATGGAGTTGAGTAGTACGTTCAGGCCCTTAGATTCTTGGTTTGGACTTGTCTTCGTCTGACCATTGTTAGAGTGAGCAGGCATTGCTTCTCCAAACGATCAACGTTGTGAAGTGGACTTTGACGTTTCCATTGCATTTGACTTCTCAGCACAAGCTGGAAGTCGTTATTCAAGTTCAGATAAGTCGTCAGCCCCCGGCCAATGGGTATGGAAACAGCGTCTAGAGGCTCGCGCTCACTCAGTTCAATGTGGCTGAGATACCTTAGGTGCGCGTTCGGATAAAGCGTGCAGATAACGCCTTGTGCACGTTCATGAGAACAAGACAGTAACCTGGGGTTCATTGATAGAGCGACCAGTGGGATATCCATATCCGAGGTATGCCAGAAGGTAGCCAGATGCAGTGCATGTTGGTCGTCTCTTGAGTACTCGCGAAAGCCAGAATCGCCCATGTTCGTCGAGCGGATGGCGATGTCTACGCGATCGTCATACTGTAACGGTCTCGGAAGATCAAGTGATATACGCTCCCCTGAACTGGCAAAAGTCAAAGGCTTTGTTTCCATGTAGATAGTATGAACTTGGAGTTCGTGAACGTTTTCGAACGAGTGCAACTCTGTCTCGATGATGGAAGGAAAGTGTTGTCTTGAATATGTCCCCCGCTCGTTGTCTTTGTGTAGCAAGATACCGACGAATCCACCCCGACGCCGGCGGCAATCCAGAAAAGCTACTGTCCATGTAGTCATATTGACTTTCTCAGCACACATACGAAGCTTTCGGACGCTTGATAGAGTTAGCCTGACGCCGTGCTCTCTTGCAATAGCTTTTTGGACACTGTCGTCTGAGGTTGTAAGATATCCCGAATCGCTCGAGTGGTGTATTCGAATGTGCCAGAACACACCTTGAAATTTGAGGAGGTGTCCACTTCGCCTAACGCGTGAAGAAGACTGAGCTGGAAGTTTTTGTTGCTTCAACACTGTATCCAGTACCGGATAAGGCATGTAACCTGCCGAGTGGGCGAAGTAGTTGGGCGAGGTCGAGAAAAGTCCGGTTGTGCCAACGATTGCCACCTCGTCAGTCTGATGTGCCTCGGGGGTTTGCAATACGCTCCGACTCGTGTCGTTAGCAGGTTGTAACATGGTCAAGTCGTCTAATGATGATGGCGATCTCGGTGGCTGCGGACCAGCAACAGCAGCGAAGAAAGCAAATATGGAGGCGTCGTCGGATCTTGCCAATAACTCCTCTTGAAGCCGCACAAAAGCTCTTCTTCCCTCTCCATAGATGAGCGGCATGTTGATATCGAAGAGACCCAATAGGCAGTAGGCTTCATCTTCTATCCTGCTCGTTTGACGGTCGGCTGCCCACGACATTCTCTCGGCTATACTGTACCTTTCAAGGCCAGTCCCGTCAAACAGTGCACCTGCACCTATGCCAGTACGCTGTGATATTGCAGATGTCAAGGAAGTCTTGAATCCGATTTCTGTCCAAGACGAATCGAAGAACAGGACATCAGCTGGAGCAAGCAGTTCCTGGAGTGTCCAACCTCGATCGAACCAACGACTCTCACGAAAATTCGTGATATCGTGGACATCGCTCAAGTAGGCATAACAGACGTCAGCGTGTCTGTAATACATATACATTGAGTTGATCGCTTCGGTCAATTCTGCGCTTGAATCCTTGTTGATGCAGCAAGTATCCACCCAGAAGTACTTCAGTCCGTCTCTCATGGCTTGGTTGCCACATGATCGGATTTTTGTGCACCCGACCTTGCCTTCGTATGTGCGGTTGATGATGTCGGCAAATAGGACCTCATCGTGAGCCGAGCCCCAAGTATGTGACAGGATGGCGTATGGTGGAACATCCTGACCAATGAGCTCAACAAAGCTGATCTCGCCATCTTCTTCGATTTGCAGGAGCCGCATTTTACCGTATCGATTAGATCACAAAACCGCTGGAAGTTATCGTGGTTACACTAAAAGTAATACCGGCTTAATTGTAGTGTACTCTGTGTCTGAGAGGCGGCTGTGAATAGGCTGCCACATTTCATGAAACTGACAAGGTTGGGGGCCAAAATGACGGCTAAGCATGGTTCCAATGTGCGGCTGGCTAGAGACAAAAAAATGCCGCATTGAAGTATGAAAAGGTAGCAACATTAAAAGCAAGAGACAGATCTTCTTAAGTGGTCAATAATTGAAAAAGTGAGAGTGCCGGTAGCAGAGCGCAGGCGTGGCTAAAATGGTAACGTGGTAGCAACTGAGATAAGACAAACACGCGACACAGCAATAATATTGCGGTTGGACTATTTACTCTTTAGTATTGCTTCTGCACATAAACATTACAATATTTGACATCGCGCACATATGTCCATAATATATAGGTAACAATTACACCCGTTTATTTGGAAATTACAATCCAAGCCCACAATCTAGGATGTAAGGGGCTAAAACTAACCTAAACTATCTTGAATGCTACTTATGAGAACTCACTACAGGCATAGCAATCTCTTACAACAATTCAGCCTTAGGTTTGTTTAGTAAAAAGATGAAGTCTATACCCTCCCACCAATTCTCGTAACACTCTCGTGTGCCTCTTCCATCGGACCTGCATATACCTTCCTCCCATGCGCGAACCAAAACAACCCAGCAAACGCCATCACCGAGCCCTACAATAGACAGCTCCAATTCATGTTCCCCCGCATAACGGGCAGATTCTGGGGCCAAGAAGCTGGAAAAAACATCATAAATGCACTCCACACAGTCGCATATCCATTTACAATCACACTCCACTTGCCCAACGACCACGGCGCCGCTGGGAGTTGACTTGGGTCGGTGATACTTGTGTATAGTAGGAAAGAGAAAGGGGGGAGATAGCTGCCCAAAAAGCCATCGACGGTCAAATTAACGATGGCGATGAAAAGCGTCGCACTGGATCTGTTGAGAAACTTAGAAGGCAGGTGACAAGCGTAGCGGCGCCGATACCAATGGAAGGAACTTTCATGCGCGGATCCATCTAGGAGAGGAAACAGGCGTTGAGCACTGCGTTGTCTCTTGAGAAAGCTCAGAGTTGCCGCGATGTCATGGAGAGGGAGGAGATGGTATAGAAGGCGAACATGGTGACTACGAGAGAAGAAATGGCAGTGCCACCTGCGACGGAGCGGGTGGACTGCGTGAAGCTCTCGATGAAAAGACAGCCGGATGGAGTGTTGAGGGCAAGGTCTATGTCGCCAATGCAGTAGAGGATTGTGACGAGCATGGAGAAGCCGGTTGGGCCGTTTATGAAGATGAAGCCTGATTGGTTTCTTGTTAGAGCAGAAGCGTTTGGTCGATATGGCTGCGCTAGCTTGGAAGGTGTGTGAGCAGTGCAGCTTCGGCTGCATTGTGCTTTTTTTTTTTTTTTTTTTTTTTTTAAAAAAAAAAATAGAAATCGAGTGGATATTAGCTAGAACAACTACAAAATTGCGAGATCGCAGACACTCAATTCCGCCCTTGGAGAATCTCGAAAGATTTCATATAGTTTCCCAGAACGGTGCGCCAGAGCAGACATTACAATCACACCACCTTCACCTGCTACTGGCATTCCTCATTTCGAACCCCTCCAATCCATTTCTTACTGTAGTGCAAATGGCTTCGTCGTATGTTGGCGGCGCTGAGAAGCCATATTCACCTAGGGACTGAGGTTGCTCACCGCTCGGGGTAGCGGGCGGACAATTTCTCAATAAATATGGGTCTTCCTTGTCGAGACGTTGCCTCGGAAGCATCCCCGACGATATTTGCACAGGTGTTCTCACCTGTACAAAGAATACCCTACCATCATGCCCACTGCTACGGCACTGCCAGCCCATAAGTAACTCAAGTTCGTATCTCCTTGCCAGATTGCAGGTCGCAAAGTTGGGCACCACAGTATCGTCTAGTGTAACATCGCCCCAGAGTCTCGAGTCGATGTCTCGATGCGCCCCTGGAATATCCGAAGCAGCAAAAACGGGGAGGCCGATGTTACTGAGCGATTGCAGGGTCCAGAATCTCATTTCTCCATGTGTTGCTGCTCCTGCAGTTATGTCCGTATACCCAACGAGCAACATTTGAAATGATTGTAGATACAAGTCTTGTGTGTGCTGGTTGAGTTTTGTGACGGAGATATTCAAAGCAAGTTTTCGATGGCTTGGTGTTGGAAGTTGAGCTGCAGAATCTTTGGTAAGCTGGAAGTCTGCTTGAAATCTCGCTGCTATCAAAATCTCAGCTGGTGCCAGTCCATCGGTTTCTTTGTCGGAAATTCGGGATGGCAGTGGTAAGGAACTCGGACCCAGTATTGTCGCGCGCGCAGTTGCCATGGCTATACGTGATGACTTTCTGGTGTCGTAGCGGAGTGGCTGAGTGCTTGTAGGCCAGACAGTGATTGGAAAAGTCTGCATTTTGTTAGTTGTTGGTGGCTTCGTAATGTATCAATACGAACCTTTATCAGTCTGCTTTTGAACATGTTCCTCAGAGTAGTAACACCAACCTCTATACGGTATGTAATATCGCAACCTCTGTGAAGATCTCCAAGTGTTGGAGGCAGCTTCTGCACAAGAGTCGCTCTTCCGGTTTTCACCTCGCAGCTACCCAGGTGATAGGTTGTAGGATCGAGCGGGCATGAAGAGCAGTCTTGGGCCCACGGTACCCGGAGCTTGAAATCGAAGCTATGGCGTCCAATCTCGAGCCGGACGACGTCCGCTTTGCTTGAAGTCGATGTAATCACACTCGGTAGAATGCGATGCTCCTCGCGTGCAATGACATGTCTTTCTTGTTCCCGTCGTGAGAACAACAGCCCCGGTGCGCCGGTTAAGGTGGTTCTACTTTCGCCGATCAAATTTACGGCGAACCTCAAAATTGTTGTAGGTTGTGCGCAATCGAGGTGGATTTTTCCTGTAATCAAGTCTCCACTTGAGAACTTTCCAACTTTGTTTTCGAGATGTACATGGACGTCCATAATCTGTGTGAAGGAGAAAGCACGTGACTATGCCTGATGCGAAAAACGGGAGTAAGCTGATGAGTTAACGACGGATGCGATTGGAATGAAGTTGTAGATTTGCGCCTTAAAATAAGCGTTCGATAGCTAGGTATGCTGCAAGCATCAATACAACTCACTCAACTCGGTCTGACGATGTTGTCGCGCTGCGCCGACTATTTTTAGCCGGTGAGCCAAGACTTCGCATCTCCGCTTTTTGCTTGTTGAAGATGGAAGCGAAGACTCGGCAATGTGGTGTTCCCCTACATGCTGCCGTGCGCATAATATGTGATCGTAAGAGATTTTACTGGTGACGTCTCTGAGCATTACGCTACAAATTTAGAAGCTTACCAAGCTTGATAGATTCCCAAGAACGAGATATGCTCGATCTTAGATCGTGCACACAGACACGAAGCAGCACCACTCTCCAAGTGTTTTTCGTGCGATGTCGTTAGTACTGGTATAGCTCATTATCGAAAAAAGAGAAATCAGCATCGAGCCAGTCCAGCGTGGGTTGTACGTCAAACAGTCCCCATCCTGGTTGTATGATATCGGGTGTACTCTCTGTTGAGAAAGTGAATGTGTTGTCTGGCACAGCAAATTGTGGCGAGGTCGACTGCAAAGAGCTGAAAGGATCACTCGTGGTCACTAGCGCAGAGTGTTCCACGGTCAGTGTCGGCGGTCTGTCTGTAGCAAAAGTTGTGTGCTGGCTCTGGGGATTGTCGATATCCGCAGTGGTATCCAAGGCAAAAGTCTTTTGGCGCTTTGCCGTCACAAGGCCTTCGCAAAGCTCGATGAAGGATTTGAACAATGTTTGAAGTTTTGTAATAGACGTGGAGAGGTGAACAAGCCCTTGGAGCTTTTCTGTGACGCTCTCCAAGGTGTGAAAGTCGTGGTAGTCAGAAGTCGCTACAACGTTGCAAAATAAGACGAAGAAAGGCGTTAACGGATGGTAAAGTACGGTCCTAGCGTGACAGGTCAGCCGGTGATTTCAAAGCGTTTCCCGATTAGTGCATGCTTACCAGTGCATATATGCCACTTGTGACCGTATATCTGTGAGATTCAGAGCCGCCTCTTGGATGCTCCGTAATGTCGACATAGCCATGCGCGCTGATTCAAGGCAATCATGATCGACACATGGTCGGGCCGGTAGACATATTTGCTTTGAGCGCAAAATTGATGTACGTAAAGAATGATACGAGAACTGTATAGTAGTTAATTCAGTACCCATGTGAAGCCCAGTCCAGGAGTCTGAGGGGCCATGCAACTGCGAGAAGTCAGTCAGTAAATATCTGCTTGTGTAGAAGAACAAGTCTTGCCTCAGTGATCCGCGCGTGCACACGCTTCAGGCGATTTAGAAGATCGGTCACCATGAACTCGACACGTGACAGGAGGGCCTTGTTATTCGATATCTTAGCTGGGTGGAGTTCCAAGATAAATATCGCTTGGACGGGCACGAAGAGAAGGTAAGTGGAAAGAAGTGCTGAAAGTGATCTGTTCAGTGGCGAGGAGAACACACGGTCGAGACCTTCGTGATTGAGGAGACAGCGAGTACGTCCAAGCATCATGGAGTAGTTCTTGTCGAGGATGTGACACCATACATAGCAATAGTACAGTTCTATATTGTCCTCAGTTTCGGTTTGGCAGGCGCCTACTTGCGATTCGAGGTTGAGATCTTCGCACGTTTTGCACGCAGCGGAGATGAATGCCCAACAGTGCATAGAGTCGCCCTGTCCTTGAGCAATGAACGCCTGCAAACCGTAAGTTCGAGTCTGCAACTCTACCAATGTACACTTACACTACATAGCAACGCTTGTAGAAAGAGCAACGAGGGCGCCGCAAGGAGATGAATACGAGACATGGCTAGCTTGACACTGTTTAGGTACTTGGCCGCTTGCTCACACATGCCTTTTTCTATGCCGCCCATGTCACTTTCTGACATCACAGTGTTGATGAACTTGAACGCCGCTGAGTTGACACATATCGAGTATAACAGTAGCGTCTCTGCATCACCTGTTTTGTTAATTAAAGCCAGTCCCATGGCTTTCAGTGACTTTGGCGAGACGTGTTTGAAATAGTCAAGAACATGTGGGCCCATGCTGCTTCCCTTGAGCTCTGTTCTCTGTGATTAGTCAAGCAACAAGCATCATGAGTAGCGAGATTGTACCACGGAGCATCCAGTATAAAAGTTCAACCGACGGGAAATCAACGTCCTCAAGAATGTTGACAACACGTGAATTCCTGCCTCCTACCATGTCCTCATGCTTTGTGTTCTGACTGAGATGGGTTACAAACGACATCGCAGAGTTCAGCACGGCTAGTCTATCAGCCGGCATAAGTTTGCCTGATGTGATCTCCCGTCGTATGAAGTCATGTGCCTCCATGATTGGCTGGGACTGTGGGAGGCTGGTCGAACAAGGCGATGATGGTGTGGAGTGTGTCTGGAGTTCGAGCCGCTTGATGCTCTGTGGCGTTGCGGTCGTATCAACTCCTCTCCTTCGTTTGGATGAACTTCGCAAGGTGTGCGATGTTCGGTTACATGTTATGTTGGAATCAACACAGTTACCGCAAGGATCCTCGCGATCGCACCTGACCTTCGACTTGGATGAGTCAAGAGTAGAGGTAGGTGTAGGGAGTACAAACCTTTCGTGCTCTGCAAGTGTCGCACTACAATATAACGATTAGCAACACAAAATTGGAACAGAGAGAATGTTATTGACCTACAACTGCAAGTGACATTGTGCGGTGATCAGACTGGGTATACATGAACTGCCAGAAGCTTGACTCTTAGCTACAAATGTGTTGAGACAGAATTTGATCGCATAGAAGTGCAGTAACCAGCGTCTGCACGTAGCAATCAAGTTTATTGATATAGCCGTAAGATCGTGTCAGTCGTTTGAGATTTTTGACGTTAGTCGCTTCGGCTTCCTTCAAAGACCGTAGGGCTGAAGCACTGGGGCGCCTTGCACTACACTAGCTCAATGACGCCAAGGGCGCGAGCAAATGACTTGGCGGCATAGCCACTTCCGCAGTAATTGAGCTCTATCGAAAAGGCGGTGCGCAGTCGGCATCTGCCCACGTTTCGGCTGGGATTTGTGGGGACGGAGAGAGATCGATGTCTGGGCAGACGGACTCATTTCCTTCCCGGGGACGCCGAAAGACCGGCGCGCGGACGGCAAGACCCTGGAAGATCGCTGCAGCCGTTGTTGCTTCGCTCAATAACATCTGTTCAATTACATCGCAGGTCCTCAAGCCTAAAACCGTGGACAACTTTCTGAACTACGCACGATTGCCACAGTGATGATCGGCGTTACCTAATTGAACTTTGAGCCAACAACAATCTGACCGCCCGGGTGTACATAGCACGACATATTCGAGAACAGAACAGGATGAAGCGTGCATATCCTTTTGATTGGGCGTTTTACATGACCTTACCCTCAGGCGTGGAGTTCCACGCCTGTTCAAAAGCCTGCCAACCGCCGACCGGCTCCTCGCACATCTTTAAGTCACTGACAACAAGATCGTAATACCCATCGTTTGGCAGCTTGCCTTTGTTACAAGTACCACCCATGGCGATGTTGATCAGCAGCCTGTAATCCTCCATGCGCCTCGAGCCTGCAGGTATGCTACCCTTCATGACTGGTCTCCCATCGATGTACCATATCATCCGTCCCCTCCAATCCGGAACGCCTTCTTCTTCGATCCATGCAAAGCCATATGTGTGTGGCACAATCGTAAGGTCTGGAAGTGGTGTCTGGATAACACGATGCTTTTGTGCGTCTTCGCCATTGTAATGCCCCCAGTGTAAGCACGAATGATTCGTCTTCTCATCGTTCCAGTTCTCCATAATGTCCACTTCGCCGTCGCCTGGCCAGTGGAACGGCTCACATGGCAACATCCAATAAGCGGGCCAGATGCCGGGGGCACTGGGCGGAAGGGTCGTAGCTTCGAGGTAGCCGCGTGGGCGGGATAGGGTTTGGTGGGACGTGAGGCGTGCAGAGGTATAGGTGCCGTTCTGTACTAGCCCTCGCACAACTAGACGATTATCGTGGTGAAACGAGTTGGCGGCTGAGTCGGTATAGTTTTGCTTCTCATCGTTGCCCCAACCGTGGTCGCCGAGCTCATGACGAAAGTTTTGCGACACGGGAGTCGCAGCGTCGAAAGACGGCTTCCAGTACACTTTCTCTGAGTATGGGGGAGGAATGTTCTGAGGCGGCGGCGGCTGTGCGGACGTTGGGCGATTTTGAGGTATTGGAGGTGCTGGCGAGTGCGGCTTGCTACTTTGCGGAACTGGTGGTGCGAAGCCTTGCTGCTGCTGCTGCTGCTGCTGCTGAGGCGGCGGTGGGCCCCAATTCTGTTGCTGCTGCGGCGGCTGCTGCCATTGGCTTTGCGGAGGACCCCATTGCTGCTGTTGGGGCTGCTGATACTGGTTTTGCTGTGGATACTGCTGTGGTGGATACTGGCTGCCGGAGTACAGTGACGGTGAATACTGCTGTTGCTGGCCTTGCGGCGCGTAGCCTTGCTGCGACTGTTGTTGGTAGCCTTGCGGTGGCTGTTGGCCTGGGTAGCCTTGCTGATGTTGCGACTGTCCTCCTTGGTGTTGAGCTTGGAACTCCTTCACCTTGGCCTTGCCTTTTGCGAAGAGCTTGTCGAATGTAGACATGGCGGATGTTCATGTTGTGGAATGTGAGGCAGCCCACATGACGTAGGCGCCTTCCTCTGCTCAGCCACAATTTCTGTTCCTGACTAAGCCAGCCCTGCACTAGTCTTAGGAAGGCCGTTATGTCGACCACATCCTAGACATTTTTATCACTGTGCTATTCAAAGTGACAGCATCTAATCTAATGACTCTTACTCTAGTAGAGACGTTGAATGTATGGTTCGTGCAATGTAACGTGCTTACGAACCTGTTCTTGTTAGGCACGCGACGTCATACCACCAACAGGCAACATTCATCCTCACAGCCAACCAGCCACCCCCAGAAACGCCATGATCGCCAGCAAGGTATCAAAAGTGGCAGATCCTGTGTTTCTTGTTTCAGTGGGCTGCATCGAACGTAGCCGTAGCGTCATTTCCTCTTGTGCATAAAGCTGTTGTACCTACCCTCGCCGTTTGCAAACAACAACAGCGCTAGTCAACTTACCTTGTGCTCCTCCTGTGAATGACACACCACATTTCGTTCTTTCTAAACCTTCACAAAATCCCGCTGGCCACGTAAACACCTCTTCGAACAAAACCACAACCGAACGCCAACATGTCGTCCATTGTCAAATCTCTGTCTGACGTCGCTACCTCCCTTATCGAGCTCGTATGGTCCTTCTTCACTACAGCTGGCGACCTTGTCCAAAAGACCGTCAGCTTCGTCCTCAAGTTCTTCTCCGAGATACTCGACCTATTCGTCAACTTCTTCAGGGGCTTGATTGATCTCGCTGGAGGCATCGTGGGATTTGTTCTTGGTCAGTTGCGCAGAGCTGTGATCACATTGGAACAAGCAATTAACCCGTTACAGGAAATATCCTCATGCTTGGTGTGCTTGCCGCAGTCGTCTTTGGCTTCTTACAGTATCAGCGCAACCAGGGCAACACCGTGAAGGTTGGCAACAAAAAGTTGAACTAGGCGCCAGCCTACCCACTGCTGTTTCTTGCAAACACGATACGCAAGACGGAGCGCATCTTCACACTTGGCTTAATTTGAATAATACCCCTTGGAGCGACAAGAACAGTGATTGGAGCTGGGTAGACGAATCCATAACAATATGATTTGATTCTTGCTCAAGCGTGCCTTTTATGACCTAGATCATTTCTTTTTCTACATGCATGTAATCGTGGCAAGGGTACACACACTCACATTGTGCAGTGACAACAACCTAGGATGGGAATACGGAAATCCGTAGATATAACAGATGATGAAACTACGTTCTTGATGAGCTCAATGCTATAGGCTAGCAGTTCCTTGCACATCCAAACGGAAACGGCAATACTGCTGGGCTCCTGTAACCTCCCTTCCCTACACTACGTACTCCAAATATGACATTGTCCTTGTGTATCGTCGCGCTTGTGAGATTGTACCAGTCAACGTCTCCCACTTCAATCACACTCGTCCAATGCGGCTCAATCGTCTCGCGATACACAATCTCGTACCCTTCAGGCTTCAATCCAGCCGGTGTGGTCCACCTAAACTGACTAAAGTTATCACTTGCGGTGGTGTTGATACCGACATTTGTTGGTTCACCCGGCGCGTTAGCAAGACTCCACATTGTGCTCGCTACGACCTTAGCAGCGCGGGTATTGTACTCAAAGTCCAGAAACTCAACAAGATCGCCATATTGCTTCCCATTTTGAATTCGCACATCCTGGTGTTGTTGCGTGTAGTCTTCGTTCGCTTGTACGAAGCGCACGCCATTAAATCCAGATTCGAGGAAGGGACGATGATCGCCGCCGCGTCCGTAGCGGTCTAGGCGGTATATCAGACGTACAGTCATTTGCGTGAATACGTTCGAAGCAACCTCATAGATATGGCGGCCGAGGTTACGGCTGGGGCTGTCGTTCTCGCCTCCGATACCGAGGCGTGAGGTCATTACGGTAGAGTTCTCAGCCAGAGGCGTTCCCTGGCAGAAAAGCCGGATGTTGTAGGGATCAGATGTGCCGTCTTCTGCTTTGGAGTTTCCAATCATGTCAAGATTGATCATCGCGGCAACGTTGGTTGAAGTGTTCTTGTAGGTTTGCGCGAGATTCTCAGCACCGAGAAGGCCTTGCTCTTCTCCGGCAAAAGCAGTAAAAGCTATAGAGGCTTTGGGTTTGTATGTTGCAAAGATGCGAGCTAACTCCAGAGATACTGCTACGCCGGATGCACTGCGTTGTGTCAGTAGGTTGTCATTTCCAATCGACTCTGCACTCACTCGTCGACAGCGCCGGGTGCATCTCCCTCGTAGTCAACTGGGTCGCTATTCCTTGAATCATAATGCCCTCCCACAACGTAAAGACGTCCTGGATCCTCGCTCCCTGTCAAAGTTGCCACCACAGTCGTGATATTGACGGGAAAGATGATCCGCTCATTGTCTCCAGGATATTTGATAAAGCTATTCCATGACACACTCATTGAGCCATTGCTTGCCGCCGCAGCTGCTTTGAACTGAGCGGTGAGCCAGTCACGCGCTGCACCAATGCCACGTTCAGGGTCAGTTTGACTTGAGAGCGTGTGTCGAGTGCCAAAGGAGGCCAATTTCCGAACTGTAGCTTCGATATTGGCACGAGAGACCTGAGCAAGGATGGATTGGAGGTCGGCATCGGGCAGATGCTGTTCAAGCGCCTTGCCGACACTCGCGAGAGGCCATTGATCGGTGTTTGAAAATACGTTCGGCGAGGTATTGGGTTGCAAGGGTGATGAGAGGGCCAAAGGGAAAAGACCGCTGGTGAGCAACGTG
Source organism: Neodidymelliopsis sp. IMI 364377 (assembly GCA_027946375.1). Classification (NCBI taxonomy): domain Eukaryota; kingdom Fungi; phylum Ascomycota; class Dothideomycetes; order Pleosporales; family Didymellaceae; genus Neodidymelliopsis; species Neodidymelliopsis sp. IMI 364377. Next base: position 133,273 of record JAPEUT010000002.1, read on the forward strand.
ATAGTGGTAGCTTTTGACCACATGACGAGGGCTGTTGAGATTCACCAATGGAAGACTGACTCCGTTCTTGGTTGAATTAGAGAGACTTGACGAGCCCATGAACTTATATACGCCTCACCCAGTGCAATCCCACTCACTACGGCGGTTAGTGACTTCTGTTATCGCAAATCCCGCGATTCGGCCACTGTCAACTTATCTTCCGACGATGACGATATCTGCATCCACAGCTTGCATATCCACACATCTGGATCAGAAAAGGAAGCTCGAAGGATGACCAAGGCGCCAGAGCTGAGTCTAACGATAGAGGTCAGTCCCGACACCGGAAAGATCTCCACTCTGTGGCTTGGCAACGGCTGTTGAAGTGCGGGGGTCTTAATGGCGGAGGGCGCAATGCCGATATCGTAATGCGCGGTGTCGAGTGTTGAAATCCGACAACACAAGAGGGCAGCCATGGCCGAGTATCGAAGTCAAGGATCTAGGTTGTGTTTTGAGAACATATGTGCTTGTGAGGAGAATATTGTTCAGTGTGAGACTCGATCCAGACGAGCATTCTTCATGCTGCTGAATACCCTTCGTCTAATGGCTGACTGCCAGTGCATAAACCCTAAACCGCTTATTTACTGCCGCCTGTCTTGTCTTCCCAGATCTTTAGAAACAGCTTCCACAAGATGGAGAAGAGTATGCCTTGGAGACCATTTGCGATAATTCTGGTCTTCAAGCCTCGCCCGAACAAACCGCGTCTACCATCTTGTCGAATGATACGCCTCGCAGCTTCGGTATAAGACACTTGGGTGTCATGCACTTGTCGATAAGTCTTAACCACGCGCAGCGAATTCGAAATTGTGTCTGAGACGACCGAAGCACAGAAGCCTATGAACGCTGCTCGCAAAAGCCAAGGAACAATGTCACTCCTCGGTGGCTCGGTGATGGCTTCAGAGAGCAAGTTGTAGGTGGCAAACCATGGGTAATGGCCTACGAAAGTCGCAGCAGCTGTTGCGAAAGCGCCCCACCAGAGGCTACCGACGCCATTGGCCTTGATACGCTGACGGAGCAGGGCTGTTCCCCGGGACCCTTCGGTTTGCAAAGTGGTCTTCAAAGTGTCAATAGGAGTAAGCATCATCCTGAACGCCGCAGCACACAAGGATGCAAAAATGGTCTTGATGGGTGAAGGTAATCCTGCCAGATATCCGTTTGATTGCAGAAGAGCTAAGATGCCAGCATTAGCTGCCGTATCTCCAAATCGTGCAATGGGCCCTGTCATTTGTTAGTAAGAACACCTTTCAAAGCTTATTCATGTGAATGCATACCTTGAAACAGAGCCGCCCCCATTCCTGCATAGTACCTGCCATATCCGCCGTCTTGATAGAGCGTCTTTGTCGCCGTAGTAAGTGATGTGCCATGGCGATACTGGTAGTTCATAATGGTACGAATTGGCATCAACAGCAAAACCTGCAGGACCATGGCAGCTGCACCACTCAGGCCTCCACCTAGAGCTCGTTTCAAGGCTGCCTTCAAATCAAACTACACCCAAAGTCAGAACGATTCAATGATAGCTTCGTTGCTATGGTATGCTCACTTCGACATCGTCTGACTCAATCCAGCCTTTCACAAACACTGCAATGATCAAAATCGCGACCACTATCCAAAAGCCTCTCCAACCGTAGGCGCGTCTTTTCGAGGCCTCTGATTGAGGCTTCGGCCCTGCATCGTCACCATCCGGCAATACAGTCGTCGCTCCTTCAGCTCGCTCAGGCGCAAGTAGAGGCGCACGCTCGTCTGGCGTTGAGTTGTTCTCCAAATCACGACGCGATGTCATCTTGTTTGGTTGTTGCTATTCACCACGAAGTCGCAGACGCGCCGAAGACATAGGTAGTGTACCGGCGCTGACCAATCAAGTGATGACGTGATTTCGCGACGCGATAGCGGAAACACCTTCCCTTTCCGATCTCGCAATCACTAATCCTACACCTACTACCACCTATGTTCTTGAAGCGGGTTTCCCCTTTTCATGGTTATTGATCTTGAGTCTAACAACAGGTAAGCGATAGAAAAGATTCTCGACTAGTATTCGACGCGATTCGGTCAGTAGCGCGTCTTCATAACGGTTTTGTTTACGCGACGCCGCAGACGATTTGCACGAATTCATACTTCCCGGCATCAGCTACCAAGAGTTGTCAGAGTTATCCAAGATCCTCAAATATACTTTTTTGCAAACCTGAAAAGCCTTGCCGTTAGAAATGCTCGTATAGCTAAATATGGCTACCATTACACACGCTCAGTCCACTGCCGGCACGACCAAACCGTTGGTCTTTGGTGTTGATCCATGGCTCCTCAACACGTACTCGAACGCTTCATCTAGGATCTGTAAACCTTCATCAATCTCCTCTGCCAAGACCGTGACTGGCGGGGCTACCCGGAAGACACCGCCCATGCCAGGCAAGTTGACAACATTGCATGATAGACCACGCGCCATAGCTCTGTCTGCAACAGCATGTCCGATTTCAAGCCCTGGAGATTTTGTCTCGGCATCGGAAATAATCTCGACACCTTGGAACAGGCCCCGGCCTCGCACATCTCCGATACACCAATATTTCTTCTGGAGCTTCTCTAATCCTGCACGTAGTTGCTCGCCCCGTTCTTTCGCACGCTGACAGATATTATCCCGTTCCACGATCTCGAGTACCTTGTTGCCAACGGCAGCAGTCAAAGGATCGTTCAAATGCGTCGTGAGCCACAAGAACTTCGCTTCCTTGCACCCCCTTTCGATCTCTGTAGTCGTACTTACAGACGCTAATGGCAATCCACATCCCAATGTCTTCGATAAGCAGAGGATATCGGGTACAATACTGTCGCGCTGGAATGCGAACATTTGGCCTGTGCGACCAATGCCTGTTTGTGCCTCGTCCATGATGACAAGCATGTTGCGCTTCTTGCACTCCTCGTACATACGCTTCAGATAGCCAAGCGGTGGATCCAGGATGCCGCCAGTTGAGAGAATGGGCTCCATGATGAAGGCTGCAAGTGAGCCGACGCTCTGCCTGTCGATCATAGACCAGCCGAACTCAAGTTCTGTCTCCCAGTCGTAAGAGCCATCTGCTTTCTTGAAAGGCGAGCGATACGCGTATGGTGCTGGGAAGGCCAACTGACCGGGCATGGCAGGACCACCATTCTTCCGGCCGGTCGAGTAGGTTGCGGAGCCAGAGCCTTGCGTCAGACCGTGATAGCTAGCTGTGAAAGCCACGATTTCGAATTTCCCAGTGTAGCACTTTGCCATTTTGAGCGCTGCCTCGGTTGTTTCGGAGCCAGTGTTGAGGAAGAATGATTTAGAGAGAGGGGCGGGGAGGATACCAGCCAGACGCTCTGCTAGGTCGACGACCGGCTGCGTGATCATGTTGCTCAAGAGATGGTCGAGCTCGCCAACGTATCTACGGACGACTTCAACGACTTCCGGATGCGAGTGGCCGAGTAGCGAGCTCATTTGCCCCGACGTAAAATCCAGAATCTCTTGGCCATTGGAGCTGTAGAGTCGAGTCCCTTTCGCTCTAGTGATCACTATCGGAGAAGGCGGTACACCCGTGTGCATCAGGTGTTTATCGGCCTTAGCCCAGAAGTCCATCTCAGACATGATGGGCAGATGTGCGCAAGATAAATGTACTGGCGACGATTCAAAATTTTGTTGGTGTTTATCGCTGGACGAAACGCAGAGCTTGGGTACTGATACTCAAAAGTTGTTCATTCGAAGATCGTATATATACTCAGATAGGTGTTCAGGTTACAGCAGCGTTCGACTAGCCCGAAGAGGTAATTTCCGTAAGGCCAACGGGAAAGATACGACGCAAAGCTTTCCCGACATCCCAATGAAATTTTCCGTCGGCGTTGCGCCGCTCGGGTGCGAAGACGTCTATGTAAGCCAATTAAAGGATAATAACGAGGAGCGACTCATACCTCGCACTAAAAACGAGCAGGTGATTACGAGGCTTATGAGTAAGGCTGTTCTATACCCTAGTCAAATGTGAAATGCAGGAATCCGATGCTTATCAGTTGAAAATAGAAAGTGTAGGTGATAGGTCCACTTGCGTTCGATAACACTAACTCCGCTACATATGCATTACAAAAGTATGTCCTACTCAGCGTGGGATCCGCCCTAACGCTCTATCAAAGATAACTGATCAGAAATGAGGCGTGTTCAGCGCCATGGCCATCAAAAGTCCCGAAATCAGACCAGCACTTGGCAGAGTGATGATCCAAGAAGAGAAGATGAAGGCAACCTGCTTCCAGTTGACAGCTCTGATGTCAAAGTTGCAAAGCGCAACACCGATCGTTGCGCCAGTCAAACACTGTGTCGTAGAGACGGGCAAAGCAAGTCTCGAAGCAAGAAGAACAGTGATGGCGGCACCGAGTTCCATTGAGAATCCTCGCGTGGGTGAGACCTGGGTGATCTTGTTTCCCAGCGAGCGCATGACGTGGTATCCGTAGACTATAAAAAGGAGTGTTAGACATGTCTTATGGTCAAAGTTTTGAATTGATACGTACACCAGAATCCCATACCGAGCAGTAGACCGGCAATGATCAGAATCCAGATTGGCGTGTCAGCTTTGGAGGTTACCTCTCCGCTGGTATAGGTGTTGTAGCTCGCAACCCAGGGGCCAACAGCGTTTGCAACTACAAGATCGTCAGTACAATCTCAGAACGAATTATAGTATCGTGATAGCGTACCGTCATTGGAACCGTGAGCAATAGACATCATCATCGCAGACGCGACTTGAGCGTAAGTCCACAGGTGCTCAACACGGTTATCGTAGACAATTGCGCGAGCATGGACAGCACCGAGGTCTAATGCGTGATCAGTAAAACAGACTTGATAAGAAGGCTAACTTGGAAGATCTTACTCTTTTGCGTGACGACATCACGGCTGACACCCTGCAGAAGTAGGAACTTGATCCAGTTTGTGATCTTCTTGGGTGAGTAGAAAGGCAAGTCGCGAACAGGCGCCAACCATCGCTCCTCTGGTTCTGGTTTTTTGGGGATGATATGGACAGCTGCCTCTCCTCGAGGGTTAGGCATGGAGAGACCTCGGGGCGCGCGCTCCGTGGTAATGTCATCCACGTTGCTTCGGTCAATAGAGGTCGACGCACCATCACTATTGTCGTGAAGCGCTTTGTTGTCGACAGAAATCGCGTCACCACCCAACCCATGGTCTTTCATTGGTGCTTTCTCCAGATCTTTGCTTGGGGTGTCATCGGACGACTTGGCGTAGTAGTCCGTGACGACTTGGTCACCCTTTCCGGGCCAGTAGATGGGAGGATTCTCTCTATAAAGCATGGGTCCGAGTGGGATATGCCACGGTCGCATCCTCGCATCGTTCTTCACGAGGCGGCGGTGGAAGTAGGGAACAAAGAAGATGTAACCAATGGCCAGGATACCAAAGAACACTCCAAGAATAATTCCAGTGGCCTTGCCAGCACCCATTTCCTCGAGTGACTCGCCATTGGGGAGCTCATCGATGATGAATAGAGCCAGAATGCCAGCTGTAAAGGCTAGGTACCAAGGGATCAGGCGAAGACCCCACTTCAGAGGATCTTTCCTCTCAAGTACAAGGTACTTGACAGTCAGGAACAGTATAGCTGAGAACCCGGCGGCGATGAGTGGAGCAATCGCCCAGGATGCGGCGATTTGACTAAGACTACCACTTGCCCATGCCCACTTGAGAGGAGTTTGGGCTGCGATACCAGCGCCTGCAAGTGCACCAACGACAGTCTGTGTAGTACTACAGCTCACATCAGTGAACGTTCAAGATCAGCAAAGGCTTTGTGAGTTACCTAACAGGCATTCCATATAATGTAGCAATAGTAAGGAACGTCGCACTTCCGACTTCAGCACAACCCATGACCAGCATGAAAGTTGGAGGCGCAGGCTGAAACTTGCTTAAACCAAAGATACCACTCTTGATAGTGGATGTGACTCGGGAACCCAAAGCAACAGCTCCAACGAACTCAGTTATGCACGCAAGGATACCGGCCTGCCACATCTTCAACGTTCGCGCAGCGACGGACGTGGCGTACGAATTGGCGACATCGTTAGCACCGTTAGATGCTGAGGAGAAGACGAATGCGATAGTGGTGATGGCGAGGATCCAATTGTACTTTATCAAGGCGGGCGCCATGACGTTGGATTAGTACTGAGAGGCAACAGCTCAACAGTAGTACGGAAGGTAAAGGCTGTGGATGAGAACTGATAATTGTGGTCGATGAAGAGCTCTTTAAGAACCTTTTAAAGAGAAAACACTGGGTCCGACGGCAGTCAGAGACTTGAGGCCTGGGAAAGAGAAAAGTGGACCTGATTTCATAAGAGGCGTTTGTTCAAGATTTACACCATGGGCCCACTGATATCGACAACCTTTGCTTCACTGCTCCACGTGGCTCGGGCAGCGTTCCCTGGGGTCTCTGCGGTCTGGTCCCATCCTTCTTCCTGACAGGTTCACCCATCTTTTCTTGATTGATGTCTTGCCAAAGAACTTAGCGGAGGATAGAGAGCGTCACTGTGTATGTTTCGCGGCGAAGGGTGGTGTCAAGGATCATGGCATGGAAATATTTACATGGAATCCTGCGGGACCGCGTCAATGGCTTTATCTTGTCATGGTGTGGTGTGCCGGTGGAGCACAGTGTTCTGAGGCTCAACGAACGAGCAGCGGAGGTTGGAGAACGTGGGCAGTATTTCAGGAGTTGCCAAGGTCGGAACATGGTGGCAATTCCGCGATACCCGTACCAAGCACTTGGCAGCGGCGGACGCACGTGCAAGCATTTGTGCTCCAAATTTATTGTTCGAGTAAGATGTATCAAGACGGAGGGCACCGCCTTGGTAGCAGATCTTTGATTGCTTTATGCTATACTAGCGCTCTCGATGAAAAAAGTGCTAGCCGGACACATTCACCTCGCCTCACCTGCCACCTGCCATATTGGGCCTTAGTGCGCCCTCACGTACGACATCGTCCAGAACTGCAGAACGTAGTCCTAATTCGTTAATGCTATAATCATACTCCAACTTTCAGAGGATGTTTCGCCATGACGAACCAACTGAAACCCTCAAGGCCGCTCGCTTTGCTACGATTCTTGTCGCAGGAGACTTATTCCTTGCGAGGTAGACGAGATTCACAACCTTCATGCTGAGTTTAGGTACACTTCAGCCATGTGTAGTGGATTGTCAGGTAAGCTTACATCTAATTAACAGCCACTGCCATTTCATGGGCACTAACCTTACTTTACATTACATTCATTGCTATAACTTATACACAAACTGCCGGCCTACAAACTCCCCACGTTATGCATAATACAATTAATGATAACTGAAAGCTGCGTCTTTCATGACTAGGTCTGTCACAATGGCTTGCGTGACAATGCAGTCATCGCCTTCATTCACCTTCATACTGTGAAATACGAAATTCGGAAGCTGTGGGTGTAGTGTCAATTAAGTGAGGTCCTCTGTTGTTGTTCTGGCCTCCAATGAATCTACAACAGAGTCGCTCATTGCCGTCGAATTCAAAACAGTCGAGGTTATTGAGGAGTATTTCTCTGCCATCAAGACTGAAGGCAATCATCTAGTATTGGCTTGTCATATGGAAGAACCTGCACTGTTCGTTGCTGTTGCTGATGGACATAGATTTCTTCAAATAGTTGAAGTCTCTGCTCAGTGGCTAGACGTCGTCGGCAAGGGCCTTGATAAGCTCGAGATCAGTGGCTGTCATCGCTTCGGCGATGAGGTAGATCATCAATGTATGCTGGTACGACGCAGCATTTAGTCGAAGTACTGTTAGAAGCAGATGTTGATTGAATGTAAACTTGGGTGAATGTGGATCATGGTAAACTAAAGGATGATAGCACGCAAATTGCGTACTTGATACGTTCTGCACCCTGCTGGCCTCTTGATCATCTGACAGACAAGCACACACTTTTTAAGCCTAGCAACGACCTGTGCAGGTTCAGATGGTTATTAAGATGAAATGAGTTCCTATCTCTATGAGACTTCGGATGTGCTTTGCAGCGTGAATTCATTGCTGTTCCACTCTTGCATTCTCCCGCCTCTTCTATTTCTCCGTAATTTCAATGAAAAGCATGGCGAAGTCCAATGGCGACTGGAGAAGTGTGGTAGTTTTCATCGTGAAGAAGGAGTCTGTAGTCTTTCAAGAACTTACAGTTAGCAAGGACAGAACAAACCTTTAAGAGACCGGGTGCTTGTACCCCACTTTTGCGCGACAAGAAAGCGCGGATGGAGACAAGGTGGGGCTCTCGCTCAATTAGGTCTAAAGCCAAACCGCGTCAACTTCGTGTCAACATAGGAATCAATTTCCTCTCGACACGACAATGCTTTAATCCAAATTATGGCCCTGACGTCTCGATTGCTAGAGGGCGAGTTTGTACTCTGTGGACCACAAAATCGTCTGCCTCGAGACGAGGATGAGCACAACGCACAAGAACTGGTGTGCTGACCTGTCGCAATCCTGAGCACCTCATCGACGTGCTGAATGACATCAACCTCAAACATTATGAACGGTTCCGACAACGGCCACCTCATTAGGTAGAAACTATTATTGCGAATCAGATGGTAGTCTTATCGCACTTAGTGGCGCATTTCGGTGGGGTAAGCATGCCTGAGACGACCCTGCACTGAAGGTGAACATGCTCTACAGGAGGAGATTGTGGATAGTTGAGAGCTCACGCAATTTGCGGCAAGTATGCAATAATCCCGCAGATCTCCCGGATGACCTTTATCTATAAGACAGACCGACTCAAAGAGCACAGATGAATTTGGCATTCAGCAAATATCAGTCTGCCCAATCCAAGCTCCAGAGTTGGCTGTTGCGCATACAATGGACAAAACGCACAATGCCGAGGTATCTGCCAAAGATGAATCGGTTTCAAGCCAACTCGATGCGTCAACATCACAAGACTTAAAGCCCACGAAAGTGCCATGGTACGCCTATATATGGGATTACGAACCGAATCGCACACATGAGGAGCGTGTCTTTGTCGCCAAACTCGATGTATACCTCATTACCATCTTGTCGCTCGGCTACTTCATCAAGAACCTTGACCAGACCAACATCAGCAATGCCTACGTGAGCGGCATGAAAGAAGATCTGGGCATGAACGGGAATGAAATCAATTTGATTGATACTGCGTGGACTGTTGGGTACGTCGTGGGTCAGATTCCAAGTCAGATTATCCTCACAAAGGTTCGGCCATCAGTATGGGTACCTAGCTGCGAACTCATCTGGACGATGTTGACATTCACACTTGCGGCGGCCAAAACTAGCAATCATGTCATCGTCATCCGCTTCTTCATTGGTCTTGCTGAGTCTATCTTCTACCCAGCTGCTCATACCGTGCTCGGGGCTTGGTACAAACCTAGTGAGCTAGGAAAGAGAGCTTGCATTTTCCACGCTTCATCCGCTGTAGCGGCGATGTTTTCTGGCTACTTGCAAGCTGCCGTATACAAGGGCTTGAACGGTGTTCATGGCTTCGCCGGCTGGCAATGGCTGTTTGTAAGAAACTCCCACTCTCCTCTAAACGCACGTTTAACCCCGCTTTAGATCATGGATGGCATTATCAGTGCACCAATCTGCATTGCCGGGTTCTTTATACTTCCTGATCTCCCGGACAACACTCGCGCGTTCTACCTTAGCGATAGTGTAAGGCTTCTAGTACTTTGTAACATCTATCCGAGACTAACGAGCATCAGGATCGTCAATTGGCAAAAAACAGAATGGAAAGCATTGGTCGCGCTCCGCGTCAAAAGCTCACGTGGTCCACCTTTCGCAGGATCTTCGGTAAGCAGCAGTGAATACAGACCTTTTTGATAGCTTCGTCTTGTTGACACAATCTCAGGTCGTTGGCATATCTACTTGCTGACAGTCCTGTACATAATCTTCATCAATACCGGTCCTTCCGCTAGCGTTAATCCATTTTCACTATGGCTCAAATCGGAAAAGCTCTCAGTGTCGAAGATTGTGAGTGATATTCCGCTTGAACGTACAACTACTGAGCACTGACTTCCTAAAGAACATTATTCCAACCGGAAGCTCCGCTATCCAACTGGTTTTGACCGTCTCATTCGCCATCATTTCGGACGCCATCCGACATCGTGCGCGAATCATGTCTATCAGTACCGTTCTTGGAGGGTTTGCTGCCCTATGCCTCGCTATCTGGTCCATCCCGAGCGGCTTAAAGTGGCTTGCATTCTTCCTGCAGCGTGCATCAGTGCCCTATGGTCCACTGAGCATGTCATGGGCCAACGAGATCTGCAGTGGAGATGCTGAAGAGAGAACAATCGTCATTGGAGTAATGAACTCGATGGGCTATGCGTTCAACGCATTCGTGCCGCTCTTGACATATCCGCAAATCGACGCACCAAAGTTTCGCAAAGGCTTCATTTTCTCCGTATGTGCATTTGCGGCACAAGGCTTGATCACTGCAACAGTCGCATACATGCAGAGGAAAGATACGAAGAAGAAAAAGAAAATGGGCACAGGAGACGAAGAGGATACGAGCAATGCAGTCTTGATTGGTGCAACGAGGATAACGGATTTCTGAGCAGTGTTGCGCTTGTTCATGCACTTCTTTCACAGTTGGGTTAAATCTAGCGGTGAGACTACTCAGTATCTGATAGTTCGTATTGACTTGTGGCGGTGCTGAAAACTTAGCTGCAAGCCAAGTCCTTCTGACGAGACCGCACGAATGACAAGTCTTAAGCGCATGTTGGCATGGTTGTGGAGAGATCAAGTCTTGTGCGAAAAGCCAGCGGTCAAGCTCGGCCGAGCAATGTCAGCCACACTTCCGAGTCTTCCGCCCGAGTTTCCGCTCTCCACCACTCACTGCGCCACGTTCCGCCGTAGTCATGTGTCAATTGTACCAAAGCTTACCTAGATAAGCTTGTGCCGATTTCCCGTACGAGTATATCTAGATGACGCGTATCTGGCTAACCGTTCTTCTGTTCTATGTATATAGATCTTAACAGCCCAGCATCACTAAATCTGCACTATAACAACAGCTTGGTCAGACTACAGTCACACTTCGAAACATTACCGTTGCTTATCGTACGATGCCTTTAAACTCATTCAGAGATGCCATTGGGCACGTCGAGAATGCCTTGTTCATGATGAAGGGAAAGCGACACGATGATCAGAACAATGGATTGGCGTACGGAAACAGTTACCCAGAATACCACAACTCAGCACCGACCCCACCTCAGCATCCTCCACCACAACAAAACTATGGACAGCCTCCATACTCCCCACCTGCGGGTTGGTCCCAACACTGGGACCACGGTAGCCAGCGATACTATTACATCGAAAGGGCGACTGGACGTTCGCAATGGGAGCCACCAGCACATCAATTTCACCAGTCTCCAAGGCCGACATCATCACACCATCGACAGCAGTACTCCAACGAGCAGATTCGAGGTGCCCGATCTGGAGAGTACATGAGGCAGGGTATACAGAGGCCACACAGCAACTCGAATGCATCACAGACGTCAAGGAACGGCAGTCCAATGCCGAGGGCTATGTCGATACCACCAGGCTACTCGCTCGACACGAAGACGGGGCAACTTGTCAGCACTATGCTGCCACCTGCTGGACATCATAGTGCGCCTGTCAAGTACTGGTGAATGAGGAGGCTAGATACTCGAACATAAACATACAAACAGAACGCATGAGACGTCCAGCTCGGCCATGATACACGCGCACGCGACATAAGTCGGTGCGGGGCGTGTATTACAAAGCTGGAACATAAGGTTCATAGTCGTTGGCACACTGGAAATTGCGATAAGGCAACAGACAGAACAGAGCCTTAGATGAAGGAGACGCTTGCTTCGAGTCAGGTTGGTCACGTTCGTCAAAAATCAAAGATCAAGATTGATGGAGGAAAAAGAAGTTCAGAAACCATGCCTAGGACAATGGATATCACCCGCGATGTATTACTTGTCCATGAACAGTATAGACTGCTAAATGTAACGTTACTCAATCGTTTCTGTCAATCCTCTACCAGACGATACTGCGTCTGGAATGTCTTTACTTTTGCCTCCGACTCCTTCATTGATTTATCGCAAGATTTCTTCGAGACCGCAAAATTCACTCTTGCTTGAGTATTCCATACGCCTACACGTGGGTCCCATGTATTGTTGTAGACAGCTCCAAGCTTAGTGAGATATGCTCGCATACTTGGTGGTGCGTCTCTTCGGCGTCCTCGCGGTATTTGATTGATGAACTCTCGCTTCGCATCGTCACGGAAGACTAACTCTACGGTCGTTGTCGTGCCTTCTTGAGCGTACAGTACAACCGCCAGTAGGTCTTGTATGATTGCTGCTTTCCAAGCGACGGTATGATTCCAGAAGATCTTGTTCAATTCAGGCATCGGTCCGAACTTGTTCAGAAACGAGCATTGTAGATCTTCACTACCAAGACTCAGGTTGAGGAGTGGCATAATATTGATGCGTGGGTCTTGTACCAGAGAGGTACCGAGCTCGATCTCAATCTTTTTTGGTACGAGTACAAAATCATTGTTTGCTGCCGGCTCTAGGTGAAAGGACTGCAGAACCCGTCTTAAGAAGGTCTCGTTGACTCGGATACGGTGTGTGACTCGCGACACATATAGCGGGCCAAACTCGCGACGAGTAGCTCGACAAGCTTGGTTGAGAGAGTAGTGGTTGCCACGATGTGGGTTCTTTTTCCGCCAATACTTCGGGAACTCGGTCCGAGGTCGAAGTAGTATAGTTTTAGATCCCACATTGGTATCAATGTCTTCGATTAGATACTCGTAGATTTGATTGCGTAGCTCTAGTGTTTGGTGAGACTGAAGAATAGATAGGTAACGATTGACGTGTAGGCATACCCGCTGGCAATTCCATAAAACAAGGAACCCTCTTGACTGTTTGATATTCGGCCTGACCTGTGGGCTTGACTGGTACGTAGTGAGACTTCCTTTCTCTCCGAGAGGCGCTTCTCAAGCGGTCAATTGCCGCTTTCAGCTCACGTCTCTGCTCGTCGCGAGCATTTCTGGACGCCATAGTCACTTGCTTGAGTTTGGTCCGAGTTTGGGATCAGTGGGTGTATCTCTTAAGATTGTACTGACTTTCATGTAATGTAAACACGGCCGCGCACCAGGGGTCTTTCAAGTGGTTGCCTAGCGCGGATAAGTGGGGCCCTCCGCACACTAGTTAGTGTAACGTCTGACGTTGTATAACTTTGTCGGTTACGACGCCACGGAATGAACAATCCAACATTAGTAGCCATGCCCTGCCCATTTCTATCACTGCCTGGCGAGCTACGCAACCGTATCTACGATTACTGTGTTGAGCGAGGGCCAATCATGCTCCCTGTTGCAGATCCCCACAGGAGAACGCGGACAAACGTCCATTTTGGAAACCTTCGATACGTGTGCAGAATTCTGTACGCTGAGTTTGCACCTGCATATCTTGCTGGGACAGCCGTTCATCTCGACGTGGCACACATCGGACGATATCTTTCCGCGTTCTATCCGACAGAGCACTGCTGCGAGAGGGCTAATCCAAGCGAAATCATAATCCCGAGCAAGGCACTAAACAATACTCGCGGCAAACTACGGATCAAAGTTCGATTTGGTCAGGTACTGGACATGAGCTCACTGGTCGGCTTACGATCGAGGCTACCTGGACTATGCATCAAGTTTGCTCGCGGAGCAGCCATAAGTCCTATGATGCGCGATGCTGAGGAGTTCTTGACCAGACTTCTAGATGGAACATGCTCAATCGATATCAGAGGGGCTGTAGAGCGTGTATTGTTTCGCTACAGCTTGTGCGCAGAAGTCGTTGTCAAAATACAGCGGGAAATGTCTTTCGACAATATATTTGAGCGCGATCAGGCTCGGAGCCCACGAGAGTGGCTCATCCAGCAAGGCTCACCTGTGATGGGAAGCATCAGCATCGTCATGGAGTCAGCTCAAGAAATACTACGAGATCCAGGCCACCCAGCACGTGGTGCTTACGTTTCAAATATCGCTCAATACTCTACAATCAATATTCCAGTGGGTGACACTGATGGAGGTCAACGACTAGAGCGCCAGATAGAGATAGGCCGCCACCTATGAAAGGCCCTCACAGTATGGAGTAAGTTGAGTTCAGTGCCACTCCACTCTCCCGGTATGCTCTCTTACAGATGCCGTGCGACCGAAAGAAATTGCAGTAGGATTTGGAGATCTACGTACGTACTAGTGGTATGCTGTTTTTCCTACTCTGTGAATCTTGCTCCCAAACTCAAGCTCGAACATTTGAGGGGCTACATACGTTGGACAAGTCTGTGCATTCCTACATGCAGACAATCGACCGCCCCCTTGCTGGTCACCGGGCTGATGACGCTGAAGGCTTGGCGGCTCACTACTGGTGGGCCAATGCTAGAATAGTTGCTCACAGGTAAGTCCACGATAGTGCTGTAGTCCGAGGATTCTCGCTAAAGACCTCCAGCGCACACATAAAGCTGCATCGTGTCTCGACATTCGCCGACATACCAGCCTTCGTGAACAAACACTGCGACATGACTTTACTCCAAGACGCCAAAAATTTCCCTCTTTCCATCGCCAACTGCCACCAGTTTTACTCTCCTGAATCACAACCTGACAGCCCAAACCCCGACGAGCGGCCCCCCGCAGACGCTACGGGCACATTCAGCACGCAACTTTCAGCCGGAACGTGCTTGAAGTCCGCGTTCGTTGTACTACGAATGTTCCGCTATTTAACAGACACTTGAGTTGAAAGGCACATCGTCTGAAGACTACCTGGTGTACAGATGAACAAAAGGGACCAAGAGACGCTCAAGTCTGCACTGCCGATCACGGTGCTTCTGCTACCTTACAGCGCGATGTAAGCATGCTACGTCATGATCATGACACTTTACAGGGTCAAGTTCGCACTTTTACCTGATCAAGTCTTGACTGGCAGCCTTACCTCACCAAATGATACAAGCTTTTCAGAGACGGAACGCCTGGTAGAAGAGCTTCGACGTGGAGTCAAAGATAGTTTGCAGATACTGGAAAGGTACCAAGAAGAGTTTGCGCATGTCAAGGCCATGTACGAGGAGTTCAGAGGCGTGTACTAGGTTGCTTTTGCTGATGTCTGATACTGCGGAGGAGATACCCGTTAAGAATCTTGACTATTGCCGCTTCTGTCCGATATGTAGCGCAACGGCCTCCAAAGACAAACCCCGAGCCGCTACAGAACGCCGAGGTCTGCGGAGTATTAGCCTGTATTGAGCCTAGCTCTCACCTCGTCTCTACATAACTCAACAGCCGCGAATTCCTCTGATATCTCCTATCAATTTACAACTCCTCCTTTAGCATTTCCTCGCACAAACTAATTTTCGTCATGGCGTCAATTCCAACGTGGGCCGAGATGGCGACGTCTCTCCTGACGCCCTGGCAATTCATGTTGATATCAGCGTCCTATCTCCCCTCCACCATAACGCGTCTTTACAAGACTGCTGGCCTCTCCCCTTTCTTCTCTTGGGAAACTTTCCAAAGCGCTTGGTTCGGTTCATTCTGGGCCTGGGCTGGCCCACGCATTCGTGAAGGCAATGGACCTCGCATCACTGCTCTGCTGGAGGGCCGCGTAACAGGTGCGAAAATAGTTGACAGCGTGGTGGGCGAGCCGATTAGCGGGGTAGTATTAGACATTGGCCCAGGGCTAGGATACTGGGTTGATCTGTACTCTCGAGCAGACGTGCCTATCCAGAACTCCGAAGAGGGCATCAAGAACAGAGGAAAAGGAAAAGGCATCACAAAGGTATACGGCGTCGAGCCAAACACCGAGGTCCACACCGGATTGAGAGAGCGCGTCGTAGCAGCCGGACTCGATGGCGTCTACGAGATCCTACCTGTTGGCATTGAGAACATCTCGAAAGGAACAGCTGTAGAAAAGGGGACTGTCGATGCTATCGTCTCTCTCCTCTGTCTTTGCAGTATTCCCGAGCCCGAGAAGAATATCAAGGAATTACACTCGTACCTGAAACCAGGCGGCAGGTGGTATCTTTACGAGCATGTCAAGGCCACAGGTTACTGGCACATACAATTATACCAAGGTAAGAAGGCCTTCCAAATATACAATATTCCAGCTAATCGTGAGACATAGCTTTTATCAATCTATTCTGGCCACTCGCGCTTGGTGGTTGCCAGTTGTGCAGGGACACGGAGAAGACGCTGCGCGAAGCGGGGTCGTGGACGAACATTGACCTCAAGCACCCGCCGGAGGAACAGTGGTATGCAACTGTGCCACATATCCTGGGTACGTTGACGAAGTAGGACGTTTACACCTAGGATCTTATGTAAGTATCTAAAGGTAGATGCGATGGTTTTTGTGTCTGGTGTTCGAGATTGTGCGTTGAATGGTCGTTGGTTCTGGGTGTGGTGGTTGTGGCATGAGTGGATGGAGCGTGAGGTCGTTGAATGGTGTGTTCATCTGTCGTTAACATGTCACCCGTTAATCGCCGACATTAATGATTAAGTTTTACTCTGCCAGGTACACGCTCATCTCCCACTGATTTCGGACTGTCTCGCCACCCCGTTATCTACCTCATAGAATCTCACTATTCTCCCGAACAACTGGTGCTGACTGTGTTTCGTTTTTTAAAGCCTTTCTACCCTTTTATGAGGTTAATTGCTTTTTGCTCCGCTGCTAATAGCGCCAATATACCTGCGTCAATCTCGCTTCGCGTGCCATGAGCCATGGAGCTATCAATGCCGACGAAAGGGGAAAGTAGATGTGTGAAGTCGTAACAGAGTCTTCGAGTGAGTTTGTTGTGATAGTCCATAGCCGTAAGCTGTCATTGGGCCGTGGTTTAACATCATTAGTGTCACAGCCAAGGGTGAACGTCATGCGCCTCTAGATCTGTCTGCTTTTGCTTCCATACTTTGCGTTGCAGCTTCGATTATGGGAGTACGTATCCTCCATCGATGAGGTAATCACTGCCTGTGACATAACTCGATGCGTTACTAGCCAGAAACAGGAACACGCCCTTGATCTCCCTGGTGTCGCCCTGTCTCCCTAGGGGGATCATGCGCAGACCCTCTGTGATGACCTTGGGTCCGGCGCCCATCTTAGTATCGAAGAACCCAGGAGACACAATGTTCACACGTGCAAAATCCCTCCACTCGCGGGCCAGAGATTTACCCATGTGCGTAATGAACGCTTTCGAGCCATTGTAGATTGGCTGGTCCACGGGCACGTTGACGATGTGTGAGGAAATGGAGCCAGTGAGAATTAAGTTTCCGAAGCCCTGGGATTTGAAGATCTGGCCGGCGTATTTGGCGCAGTAGACAGGACCGTCGACGTTGACGGCCATCAAGTTGCGGTACGCGTCCAGAGACTGCTCGAGAAGCGGTTGTGAGTCACCCGTTCCTGCGTTAGCGACAAACACGTCGACTTTTCCGAAGTCAGCGACGACTTTGTCGAGATTGGATTTGACAGCTTCAGCGTCTGTAACGTTGACGCTGTAGGCTTTTGTCTTGACGTTGTGCTCCTTGGCTAGGCGCTCTGCGCGCTTCTCGGCTTCAGGATTTCTGAGATAAGTAGATTAGATTTTTGAATCGCTCGAAAGGAACACAACACCTACGAGTTGTACCACAGCGCCACATCGCCTCCAGCCTCAGCCATAGCATCGGCCACAGCGCCGCCGATGCCTTCGGCAGCACCAGTGACAACAATGACTTTGCCCTTCATGCTGAATTGCTCAAGGACGTTTGCAGGGCCAGACGGCACAGGCTTAGGGAAACCTGACCGGGGTGTTTGGCATTCTTCAATAGACATAGACATGCTTGCGGTGAACAACACTGTTGATCAACAAAGAATAAAAGGGGAATGAGAATACAGGAGGCGTGATTGCGAACGAAGCAGCTATGCAATATTATGTACCTTGGATGTTCAAAAATGCAAAGGGAAGTGTAGCGAGACCAAAAGATCAGGGTCTGATCAACATTGAGGCTCTTAAGAGGGCCACCAGCCCTGCGGGTCGGCGACGTCACCGACACAATGTCCGCTTGGTGTTTTGAGGCGGGAAAGGGCGACTGTCGTCCGATGGCGGGGCGAGTGCCGTTTAAGGGTTGAAGTGGGGTATGGCGTAGGGATGGCGGGGCTCGGCATACCTTCCTTTGGGAAACGAGCGAATCTGAACAGTAACATTAAGGACTACCTCATTAAGTGTAGGTAGTGAAAAGGCGTTATACTATTACTAGGTACTTTCTTGTGACTAGTAGCAGTGTTGCGTGCGTGGAGCGTCTGGAGTTTCCTGGTGTTCTTGGGAGGCATTCGGTCAATAAAAACGAGCTCCTTCGTACGCTGCTTTGCTGTCCAAGTTTCAATTTCACCCTCCTTGTACACCATGCTGTGATTTCGGCATCACTGAAGTGAGGCTTTCGTACGGTGAATCATTCAGTAGTTTTTGTACATTCAACGTTGCATTCTAGTAGACCATCAAGTCCTTACATGGCAATGTATCTAATCATCCTTGTTTCTTTCCTTCTCCCTCTCCTCGTGATCACTCCCTATCCCTTCGCTGCTGCCCGCGCTCTCCTCGTCGCGTCTCTTATCTTGTGCGATGTCCGGCGCTGGTGCGAACTTGGATCTGGCTCTGATCTTCTTGCCGTAAATATAGAAAATGACAGGCATTGGTGCAAGCACAACCGCAACCGCTCCTATCAGAGTGCTTGCCCACTGGATCCCCATCCCCTCGAACATTTGTCTTGCAAACAGGGGAAATATACCTCCAAAGATGCTGCGCATGAAGGTGTTTCCTGCAATAGCAGAGGCGGCGAACATTAGGTATGCATCAACAATGTAATTAAGCAGAGACAAGAAGATGGAGAAGATACCGAAACCGGTAAAAAGACCAGAGAGGACTGGCACGATCCAAGGAACGTTACCAGAGTAACCAGTCCAGCCAAACCTGTATCATTGCGTGTTAACAGCTGTTGATGAAATGGGGGAAACGTTACCAGGAGACTTACCAGAATAGCCCACCAGAGAACAACACACCTCCGACCATCGAGATAGGTAAGCGCCATTCGGGAACGGGAATGTTATTGTTGGCAGAGAGTTTCTTGACGTAGCGCGGATTGGTGAGGACGACGACAATGAAGGCGATGAGTTCGCCAGTGATCATACCAAAGTATGCGAGACCAGAAACTCCCGAGGACCAGCCGTAGACTCCTTGGAATACGAGGGCGTACGCTGTAAGGACTACACATGGATTAGTATCTCGTATTAATTAGAGTCCAGAGGATTAGACTTACAAAGGTACAGTAAGCCATAGATGAAAGACATGTAGATAGTGATGAGCAAGACGATCGGCTCTGTAAACAGAATCCGCATAGGTCTGCTGACGTTCTTCACAATCATTTCCTTGAAGTCCACCTCAATTTCCTCTTGCTTAGCATGGATACCCCAGTTCTTCGTTCTGCGCCTTAGCTCAGACGCTTTGTTAATCAGCACAACTGGGGGGTAGGTCTCCTCAAGAATGAACAGCAGGAGTACAAACGTCAGGAAGCCCATGAAGGAGCTGATATACATGGTCCAGCGCCAGCCG
Organism: Neodidymelliopsis sp. IMI 364377; assembly: GCA_027946375.1. Taxonomy (NCBI): domain Eukaryota; kingdom Fungi; phylum Ascomycota; class Dothideomycetes; order Pleosporales; family Didymellaceae; genus Neodidymelliopsis; species Neodidymelliopsis sp. IMI 364377. The sequence continues at coordinate 152,870 of JAPEUT010000002.1, forward strand.
AGGTAGCTTGTAGTGATGAAGCCGCCAATGAACGGCGCCATCAGCGGCCCCATGAAAACGGCTTTGAAGAGAGTCAGTTGAAGCTCATAAATAGCAGGATAGAGAATGCTTACTAGCGGAGAAGACAGCTACAGCAAGACCGCGCATCTCGTTGTTGAACATGTCTGCGAAGACGGCGGCCACAATGGCGAGAGGGGATGATCCACACAGACCAGCGAAGAAACGGCAGATCATGATCGTTTGAATGTCTTTAGCCACAGCCACAGCAATGGTGAAGATGGAAAAGAGGAAAGCGGCTATGACCAGGGGTGGCCGACGCCCATACAGTTCGGAGATAGGAGCCCAGAAGAGCGGCCCAAAAGCGTACCCAAAGACGAACAGACTCGTGCCAAGCGTGCCCACTTCAGTGCCTACACCAAACTCTGACGCAACATAGCCGCCAGCGCTAGAAAAGATGGACGAGCCCATACTGGCACTCAGCGCATCAAAGGCCAATATGACGCCCATGGTCAGTTTCTTCTTCATAGGCCAATTCTGTGCATGCAAGGGGTCATCGTGCCCATCAAACTCGACGACGTATTCTTCACGTTCTGGTAGCGGTGGAGGAAACGGTTTACCTGCGCCTATGCTGGGCAGGGGCTTTTCGGTCCGGCGGCGAGAAATTGTCTGCGAAAGGCGCGAGGGCGCTTGAGAGGCTCCCACGGTACCGGCATGCTGACTGCGGTGCGTCTCGATTCGCGTCAGAGCAACCGGATGGCGCTCAGTAGGATGGCGCTGGAGGATTGACCCAGTGGATTGCTGGGTTGCATCGGTGAGGCCCCTGGGGCGCGTGTTCGTCGAGCGAGCGGTGCGAATCTCCTCGAGGCGGGCACCTGGTTCAGTGTTGCGAGAACTGGTGGAACTAGATGTCGAGGCTGACGATGACGTCGTCTGGCGAGACAAAGGCGCTTCTTCTTCTTCGACCTTTGCACTCATCGGTGATGCGAGCGGTTCTGTATAGGTCTGCGTTGCTTGCTCCATCGGTTCCTCAGCCGCTGTACGCCCATGTGATTCTGCATTGCGAACAATTTCTTCGTAGGTCGGGTCGCGGCCGTGGCGCTCGTAATACTCGCGGCGAAACTGGCGATTAGGGTCCCATTGTGTGAAACGATCTGGCGACGCGTTCGCTTCGTTGCGCAGTACTACGAGGTCTGATTCGTCCATCGTGTGCGCTGCTCCTGCTCTTTAGACTGCAATTGCTGCCAGAACGCGGCCTTGAAGAAGAAATGAAGAGGCTCGGAAGCAAATCTGCGCTGACGTTGGTATGCAATAGACGCCTGCGTACTAACGCGCACCGGCGTGCCGTAGTGTATTGCTTATCGGTATTCTTGTGCGGTAAATCTCACGAACCACGCTGCGACGCCGATTGCCGCATGATAGGGCGACTGTTCTGAAGAAACTCTGCGAAAGCTCTCTGCAAAGCTTGGTGGCCATTAGCACTCGTATCTACAAAGTTTCCCGGCCGCGCTTTGTGTCGGCGTTGCAAATTCTTTTGTTTGCGACCGAGCGTGCACCCAACAACTCAGTCGTCATTGCATACCCGCAGCTCTGCCAACATCATAGTGCCGACTTTCTACGCGTGGATGACAAGCCTTCTAGGAGCCAGCGATGGCGTTGACCGGTGAGCTCTCCTCAACCTGCAATTGGCAATCAATGATAGCGGAGAATTGAAGCCGGATGGGAGAACCGAGATGCAAGCTACGTCATTGCGCTAAGGTGCTGTGTAAGCAAAACCCTGAAAATCATCAGCGTTGATCTCGTACGAAATGTGGAGAGAAACGCTACCAAGATAAGTCTGGGTTCGAAGAGAGTGTTGTAAGCCGAATCGCATTTGCAGAGACAACAAAGCTAGCATCGTTGCGCAGTTATGATACTGGGGCAGACAAGGCCTCACGAGTGACCTAATCGAGCCAGTCTTGGTAGGTTCATTGGAAGGAAAACACCGAACGATATCAGATTGACGAATTCAACGCACAGTTCTTTTGGCCGGAAGGTCTTACTTAGTTGGCTAAGATGACCTTGTTTTGCAAGAATATCTGCACCACGAATTTTCGTAAGCCTCGCTGATATGCTCTATTCGAGGCATTTGTGCTACTCGATGCATCTGCATTGTCCGCTTCTGGTGTTCTTTGATCGCTCATGCCAACAGCTTGTGTTATCTGTGTTCTCAAAGTACGTCCTGAGCTGGAGAAGATAAGAATGGAAACGGCAACCGTGAGGACAATATCCATGTGCAGTGCAATGGCCCGAATATTTGTTATTTCGGCCCAGAAGCAGCAGCTTTGAGCTGCAGTACGTCAGCATGTGACATCGATCATCGTTATGCTAGTTTACCATAGATCATAACTGGTGAGTGACAGAGCTGCGACGATTTGCTTTTCATCATCACGTTTCTGCGACCCGCAAGTTCACATACAGAGAGATGATCGAATATAGCCTGCCTACTTGCCTTCTTCAGCGAGTGCTGCAGTAAGTACTACCCCGGGTGGCAGTTGTCCAGCAAGCTCCACGTCATGCTACATTACTTATTTTATGGATTGACGAATAGCACATCACCGGAGAGACTCACATATGTGGAACTTGTCAAAATAGCGCAGCTGTGTAGTCGATATGGCTTGTATTTCTGCAAGGTCACACTAGCTTCTTGCCAACTCCGACGGACCAGCATATGGGAGCCCGATGATACTTTGACAACGCTGTGGATTTTCGCAAGCTACATCGAGTCGAGACTTGCATCAAGGCTGGCCAATCGTCACAGACATTGAAGATCAAGGAAGGGCAGGAGCTCACAGACCAGGATTTTAGCGCCGACTACCGAGGAGATGACGGGAGGTGGGCCCGGCACCCCCACATATCACGCACTGCTCTTGAAAAACTTCAACTCCTCAACTTCACTTCTACGCGGCATTGGATAACTATCACTTTACGTCAAGACTAGATATAATATCCAGCTTAAGATCGCCAGAGCTGCAATGACGCTCTTTCACTTCGAAATTACAACAAGTGATTCTCAGTTATCGAAGGAAGCTTTCCAGATATGATACATCACAGCGCACAGTATGGCAACCCGCGAGCTAACATTGTGAGACTAGCCATAATAACAATTGCCGGTGCTGGTTTTTGAGAACTATCCTGATCTCATCAAGATAGTGCAGGATCCACTTATTATCTTCACTAACAAGAGTCTCATGTCCTTACGAGCGCACGGAATAGCCAGAGTGGATCCTTCGCGAAATTCGATGTTACAAGTCGTTTTGCGGGAGGGAATACATCACAAACCTGTGATGTTTGGGTTCAGACTTCCTTGTTCATACAAGTGAAAAAAGCTCATGGATTACCGATTCGATCATGTCACGCTGAAACCGTTCAAATGTGCAGCGACGAATGTATTGTGATATCGACTGGGCCCACGGTGCCTAGTCAGCATGCGCGAACCTGCATGTTATCCCATGCACAAGGATGCAAAGGGGACGCGGTCGTTCACATGGCTTGGTTAGCCTCGAACGTTGCCGAGCGTTACCAGCCGTTTGGTAGCCTATGAAACTGTACCTGTCCCAGTGTAGCATACATCTGGCTGGGATTGAAGGATCGAGCTTCTCAATCGATGAGAAGTGAGGCGCACATATCATTCAATGTTTTGTTGTGCCATCACATCGACGGGAAGATATCGCTTTCCCCCCACCAGAGGCACGCGAGACCTTACGGGCCCGTTGGAATCCATACCTGCCCGCATGCACGAGAACCTAATGGCGAAATAAGGTGTGTGGAAAAGCTCCGCTCGGACCTGTTGTCGTGGACAACCACGACTTCTATCCAGGCCCACTGTGTAACCATTCCAATATCAGTGTAATACTGATGAGCAAGCACAAAGAACAACTCGCTCCTCATCGAACGGACGGCGAACCATCAAAATTGCCATTGAAGATACGCAGCAAGCGCAGCGATTGATCGAAATGTCATCGCAGCTCCGCGATTGGTATGGCTACTAACCCGGTTAACGGCAGACGATCGATATCTAGATCTCCGCACTCAAAGTTGTCCTAGTACTCGAAGACAGTTTCACGCCATAACCGATACGCTCTAGCGTCCGCTGTATCCCTCGTGGCAATCACTTCAACAATCCCAGAACAGCAAATCCTGCATCAAACTTCGCACCATTCGAGACGTTGACACAAAAGCAATTAGGATGGAATGGCTCCACGACTCTGATTGCGCCCCGCCGACGAGTCTTCATCTCACCACGGGGAAGGGCTTGCAAGAGATGAGGGTTTGCAAGTCGCATCCTCCATGCTCTACGATGATTTGAGGGAAGGGTCGACTGTCTACGCCTGTATAGGAAAGTACATGAGACTAGGAGCGCCAGGGCCGTAGAGAGCTGCTGACTTGAATAATTGGTGCTTTCTTGAAGTGCATACCCCTTCTAACAATAATGGCGCAAACCATTCTCACTAGGTTCTCAGCGTAACGCTAGGCTCCAATTCTGGGACGGTGAGGAACCTCCGGACAAGTGGAGATTTGACGTGCGTCAACGGTCGTTGTCGCGTCAGATGCCTCGCCTATGCAGTCAGGTGTTTGTGTCTGACCAGCTGCAGTGCAGGAAGTCGACAGCCGCTGTCATCATCAGATCTGTAGCACTGCATGATCGATCTTGTGCCGGGTATATTCATCATCTGAAGCTACATTCAGAGAATGATCGCAGGTCATCTTATTGGCTGAAACCTTCACTTACTTTTGGCAGAAGAAACCTGAGCCTCATGTTGTTGCAGCATTGATATCGTTCGCCCCCACAGGGCCCGCGCTCACATGGTGGTACCTGGCTCTGTCAGCCACGACGTACTTATGGCAAGCATCCCCGTGCTTAGGATGCCTATACCATTTGGCTGTATTACTATTGCTCTTTGTTCCCAGGTACACAGTCCTCGTCAGACAATTTTCTTACACCTGCACCTGCGCTCGACATGCAAGGAAATCTGAACGTGCCACTTAGTGTCATCTTATTGTGGCCAAAACCCAACTATGTTGATCCGGTCACAAGGCCAAACACCGCTTTCCTGCTCGCGTGTGTGTTTGGTCCCGTAACCGTGATAATGTTGATGGCACGGCTATGGGTCAGGATATACCACCAACGCAACGCAGGCTGGGACGATTGGCTTTTAGTCACTGCCACAGTAAGCCACTCTCATACCTACTGAAGTTGGATATTGAGGAATTTCTAGATTCCCACTACCGCCCTCACAATCCTGGTTCCACTTGGTAAGAACAATTTTCTGTCGCCAGTCACTAGCTGAGACGGTATAGCAATACGGAATGGCTTCGATCGACACATCTGGGACATCAGCCCAATCCAAAATCCTGACAAGGTTGTGGCTTCTCGCAAATACGTCCTTGCCATTCTGTGCATCTTTTGCATAGCCTCGGGCTTAATCAAAATCTCCATCCTTTTATTCTATCGTCGTCTATCATCTCGAATTATATCGAAACGCTTTCGATGGGTAACGTGGCTTACAATCGGCTCTATGGCGACGTACAGTGTTGCCTTTACACTAGCACCAATTCTCGGCTGTAATCCTATCTCAGCTTTCTGGGACCAAATGAACTATACTAAATTAGCTAAAGGCTACGAGTTTCACTGTTTCAACGAAGGTGCGGACATCCTCTCTGCAAGTATCATCTCTACGGCTCAGGACTTGATCACTGCCATATTACCAACATTTCTGTACTGGAATCTGCGTATTCCAGTGCGCCAGAAGATTGCCTTGTTCGGTATATTTGCTATCGGATATGGTGTGGCTGCCCTTGGAGCTCTTCGTATATACTACAGCTGGAAGATCTACTACGGGACCTACGACATCACTTGGGTTACATGGGATCTGCTGCTGATCACCATGTTGGAATTGCATGTGGGCTGCTTCTGTGCCAACGCGCCAACTCTAAAGGTCTTCTTCAAACACTTCTTCCACGAGAAGCTCACATCAAGCGCGAAGCAGTCGAACGCATCGGGTCAGAAGGGACAAAAGAACAGCGCGAACTCTGCCACGCAGTCTAGCAAATCGTCCGCAAGCACGCTCAAAGAGAAAATTTCAATGCTGTTCTCGAAAGGCAGCAGCTCGTATACTGGGAGCGGTTATCTGGCTGAACCTCATGCGAATATCTTAGTCGACGCACACGGTGGCGTTCAGGTTCTAAAAGAGGTTCACGTTGCGCATTCTCCGGCGCTGACCACGGGCACTCAACCCATCCGCCGAGATCTACGAGTATCTACGGATACGACTGACATGATATGCGGTCGGTACTACGATGATATTGAGATGGGTCATTTCACTACCGGGAGGAATTCACAGGTTTCGAGTCTTCACTCTCAGGGACTTAGGGAGGAAATCGATGTCCAAGCGCTGCCGCCAATGCCACAGACATCCAGGTCGCCACGAGCAATGAGATCACTCATGCTCTTCAACAGCCAGCCTCGATCACCAACATATCCAGAGTGGCTAAGTCGGCCTCTTCCTGCGACCATTGCAGAACAAAGGATCGATGACGGAGCACGGCTAAATCCATTTCCGTCGCGGAGCACTAGCGCAATGAAGCCGCCGTGGCAGACTTGGAGCTGAAAAGTTCATCACTAAACCAAAAATAAGAAATCCTATCACACGAATCCAAATAGCCCGGTGGCTTTGTGGTGGTGCATCTTCCCCGCACACTTGTCTGTCACCCAAAGTATTGCACCTTGCGTTTGTCGCATAACTTAGTAGCGCCACTTCAGCCACCATATGTATCCCCCTCCCGCTCTTCGGATCATCGCATGGATGGTGACATGCAGCCACGCTTAACACCTCGCTACCAACCGTGACAACACATCGCGATCAACAAAGCCCGACGAATCTGCGGCTCGATCCTGATCTTCAGATGCGAGTGACATACTGCACATTTCCACGTCTGTGCAGGTTATAATGTTACTTTTCCTCATTTGCAAAAGCGGTGTCTGCTTACACGACCAAGGAAACTCGTGTTTTTCCTGCACAAACGTGTATCGATCTTTCTCGATCGTCTCGCTACATGTTCACCAACGGTCGCATAATTTCTATTGCTTCCCAGTATCGACGGATCGGCGCAGCCCTCAAACTCTCTGAGAGACGTGTGGCTTGTCGCAAAAATTGTCAATATCAGGATACCATGCTTGATCACATTCGTCAATCTATCGTCTTGTATCGAAATCTTGCTCTGATCAAGACTGCTCCCAAAGCTTCCAATATCTTCCCTTGTTTTCACATAGTTCCTCATGCCGCCCTTCCTCGACAATACTGCCTTCATGCAATACCAAAATATGGTCCGCATCCACAATGGTGCTCAACCGATGCGCGATTACAATCACTATTCTACCCTTCTTCAGCTTTTCAAGTGCGCTCTTGATCTTCCCTTCAGTCAGCGTATCAACAGCACTAGTCGCTTCGTCGAGCAACACGATGGGTGCATCTTTGAGCAATGCGCGTGCAATCGCAAGCCTTTGCGTCTCTCCGCCTGACAGCTTGACACCACGCTCGCCGACCTGGGTGTTGTAGCCTGCAGGATATCGTACGATTGTGTCATGTATGGCAGCTGCGCGACAAGCATCATAGACTTCCTCGTCACTCGCGTTACTGCGTGCGTAACGCACATTTTCCATGATCGAGGCGTTGAAGAACATTGGACTCTGTGGGACAACGCTGATTGCGTCGCGTAGTGAGTTGAGTGTGACCTGGCGAATGTCTTGACTGGCGATCGTGATGCTACCTGATGTAACGTCGTAGAGTCGTAGAAGAAGCTTCAGAATCGAAGATTTGCCGGCGCCAGTCTGACCAACAAGCGCAACCGTTTGACCGAACGAGACGGTGAACGATATATTGCGGAGTGCGTAGCGACCCTCTTCGTACATGAACGACACTTGGTTGAACTTGACATCCCCCTGACGCATCGCGAGCGGGTATGCTCCAGGTGCCTCCATTATTGACGGCTTCGTCTTCAGTAGCAGAAGAAGCCTCTCGGCGTCAACAAAATCGCGTACTAGCCACCGGAAATGGTCCGTCAAAAACTTAAGTGGGTAGATGAAAGAATCCCAGTACTGAAGGAAGAACACGAAATCTCCGGGTGAAGCATCGCCTGCAGCGATCTGCTGGAGGATGAGATAGGCCAGTGCAAAGAAAGTGACGGGTATCAGAATCTCTACTAGGGCTTGTATCATTGTCTGTCGTCCTTCGAAACGCGTTTTTGCTCTCATGTGCTCTGCAACAGCGCTTGAAAAGGTCCTGGCTTCACGTTGAAACTGGTTGAAGTAGGTTACAGTTTGCCAGCCCTGCACGGCTTGGTGCATTTTTCGGGTCTCTAGGCGCTGCGCCTTGGTCATCACCCTTCGGTCACCTGTTGTGAGTCGAGACGATGATCCTTGTGCCGCCAGGTACACAAATGATGCACAGAATAGGATCATCGCGACGGCAAGGTTGAACTTGCGATTGAACATAACGCAGGCAACCGTTATATCAACCAGAGTAGGAGTAATATCGATAACAACTGACTCAAAAACATTGCCAAGTGCCTCGCCCTGCTCAATAGCTTTCATCACCTCGGCTGAGTCTTGCGTCGAGTGAAAGTCAATTGATTGTGCCATAACATGAATGAATGCAGCATTGGTCAGCTTCTCGTATGAAAAGCGCCTGATAGGAATTTTTGAAAGATTCATAATGAATCTCACTCCTGAGTCCCAGTTGAGAATACTAAGAGCAAAAAAGATCAGGAGCTCGTGTATTGGGGCGACTCCAGAAATAACTTTGTCGGCAATGATACCCAGGGTGTATGGAATAGCGACTTGAAGGACACGCTCGAAAGCAATGGCGATGATACAGACGAGTAAGCAAAGCTGAACTTTGATGTCTCTTCTAGGTATGACGTAGGGAAGAAAGATGGTAAAGTCTTCCAGATAACCAAGCCAACCCCCAGTTTCGCGCAATCGCTCAGCGCGCAGAGCTTTAATTTCTTGATCTTTGTCGCTTTCATTGTCGCTTTCGTCTTCATCGACTCTTAGGTTGTCGCTCTCGTCATTGGAGGGCAGTGCCGACTCGAGTAAGGGATCGGTGTCTTGCGTGCCCTTTCCTGGGGGTCGCCAGAATTGAAGTGGCATAGCGAAAAGATACGAGCATACTGCAGGGTTCGGTTTGACTTGGTTGTGTTATGTATACGTATAATTTCTATGCAGGCAGAACGTCAGACGCTATGCATTACGATTGGTGGTGAGGAGTGACTCATATCAGCGCTGTTGTTGCATATCAGGTCCAATTAGCACGAACGTTAGCAGTTGATGACCAGAATCATGCAAGAATACTCCTCACTTCTAGAGCCACTGGTGTTGCTGCGCACGGAACCCGGAAGGGCGAAGGGCGGAGGGCGGTGCGCATGGATGGCTTGAGCCAGCGCCAACTCGGTCTCAAATAACCTAGCCCGTGACTCAGATACCTATGCATTGCTGAGCTATGCAGAAGTCATGTTTGTTTGATAAGCAATAAGTACAAAGTGAAAATAGCTTTCATGACTACCAATCCAAGATGCTGATCCCTGTTGCATCAAGTGAATACTACGTCGTTATTGTGGAAGTCCTGAGCATTACTAATGTTGTATATCTAGTTGACTTCCAGGGTCTTCCGAGTCGCCGATCCATCGACACTTTGTTCAGATTCAATGCCACACTGAGGATGTGAGCTGTCGAGGGGTATATCTTTCCGCAGTACAATCATCTCGAAACTCGTCTCGCAGCCCCATGTAGGTGCTTCACAAATGTCCTTTCGCACCAGATAGTAGCCTCTCTTTCTCCAATATGGGCCGTTTATGCATTCCGCTGCTAGAATCCAGAGAGTCAATCGATCCGCATCAGCCAGTCTTCGTCCTGTAGTAGAACGTCCAGAGGTTTTTGTTCGTGAGATAAGTTGTTGTTCCAGAAACGTGTATAATTGCGTTGCCAGACCTCGCCGCAAGTACTTCGCATCGCCATCAACCGCGACCGCTTTGATCTCCCATCCCTCTTCGACCCCTGCGCCCTCTTTTTTCCAGCCGCCTTGCCATGGTACTGCGGCTGCAACCGCAACGAGCTTTTTCTCCTCTTCAATATTGTCGAAGATAGCAGCTACTACTCCTTCCTGGCCCAGCATCTCAAAATAGACTTCGTTGTCAGGAAATCGACTCCTTGGTTTCTGTCCCCACTTCATGGGATCTGGTAGCTTTGAACGAGCGAATGCATCATTGACAAGATTGACGATCTGGGTGACCAATATTGGGTCTTTCCTTAAAATTTGCGGCGAGTACGGAGTAGGTGCGGATAATGACGGCGTAGTCATTGTGTGAATTGAACTTGAGATCCCGCTTGCGATGTAGTGAAGCTGCTGTACCTATCAAACTGAAGAGAAGGACAATGTGTCTAAATTCGCAGCAGCGTATAAAGTTGTTATAGTTTTCCACGTCATCGACTCACATATCGCGAGATGCGATAAGTCCTAAGGCCGGCGCTAATGCTAGCACCTGCCTATCTGGGCGTTGTCAGTATTCACCTTCTAGTATATCGACGGTAACGTAGATATTTGAGACAGAAGCAGATCGTGTTCGAAACGTATGTATCATTAAGGTTTTGATTTCCAGTGCACGTTGGTGAGAGGGTGGTGGTGCATAACCAGTCTCAAGCTTGTATGATTGAAGGGCGCATGCTCAAAAAGTTGGATAATCCGAATACCGTTCCTGAAACACAAACGAATACACATTTAAAAGATGAATGTTGAATGTGTTGATCTGAAAGCTTATTCGAGCGTCGTACACACCTGCTGTGTCTTCGAGATTCAGTAATTATCATTAATAGACCCAATCTTGCGTCCGATAAGAAACGGTTACACCACCAAGTGAATTTGAAATTGAAAAGCTCGACCAAAACGTTTGATGCGCGCTTGGAGCGAGAACATAGTTCTCCCTCAATCGAAGCAACTTGATACGCAAGTGATCGCCGGTTCAGAACGAAGACCAACTAGCGGGCTCTGCTCGTAAACGCCGCCCGGGTAGCTCCCAAAGGGCATCCCAGAGAAAGACATATGGATTCTCAATGAAGTAGTCTCTGAGCTCCACACGTCGCACGTATCGATCTATACCAGGCTGAGGCGTGGCGACCTCATTGCTGTAGAGCGGAAGCCCAGAAGGTAAAACCGATGATTTCTGAGTGACATAGACAAACTCGGAAGGTATAGTGTTTTGCTCGTCAGGCCCAAGGAAGAATTGCGCGCGTGGGTAGCGCTCGGTGCCAATGTGTGAAACAATGAGTTTTCGAACTCTGCCTGTCGTCACATCCCACATCCAGTGTCGGTGGTGGTGCTGAAACAGCCTGTCGAGGGTTCTGATGTCGGCGGCGATCACCTCTTTTCGGATCGGTTGTCCGTTTCTTGTGCCTTCTTGCAAACTCAACCTCGGGTCGTGCTTGAACTCGCAACTAAAGCTCTTGTGCATGAATCGCATTTGTAGTATGGGTATCATATCGATGTTCACTGGTGTTTCATCACTCTTACGGTATGCGTTGATAAAGATTGTTATTCCTGTAGGTGCGAAGTTGATATTGGCGACCTTGCCATCAGAAGTGGGAAAGAATATCTCGAAGTATAACGGAACATCTTTCCAATCGATGGTAACGTGCGCTCTCATGCATATCGGCCAATATTCGAATCGCATCTGGCGGCAGGTTTGAGCAAGTGCCAAAGAGGGCACGATGCAGCAGCGTTCTCCCGGCTGAGGATACGATGCAAAAGTGTAGACACGGTTTCGTAGCTCTGCTTACATGATCAGTATCGAGGATATCTCGGAAACGATTCAGCATATGTGAATACCAGCAGGAAGGTCCAAAAAACTGCGAAAAGTAGGCCTCGCCATTCCAGTATTGGTACGCCGTTCTTCGCGTCCGCAACGAGTACGTCGTCGCGGATGAAGATGCAGTCGTTGAAAGGATCCAAAAAGCGAGTTTAGCATCCAACTCATAGTCCTGGACTCGATTCTCCACCGACTACTCGGTAGATCCAGGCCGTGGGAAGTGACCTGAAGTGGCCCACGACGGTAAGAGAGAGCAGCAAGTTTGCTTTTGAGTAGGTGCGAGTTTGGTGTTGAAAGTGTCCATGGATGATCATTGTGATAACGGAGGTAGATGTGGCCTTTTCACATATCTATAGGAATCATGAACCACGGGCGGTGTCTTTTTACCCCTCCCCCGGAACCGTCGTTGTTTGGCCAACAGAGAAGAGTCTGCCAGTGATCAAATCTGGCAACATAAAATGTTTGGTAGTCTTTGAAGTTTCTTCTCGTCCCTTCTTTCTCCTCGGCCTTAAGGTAGCGTATCTTTCTCAAAGGAGGCACGATAAGTAGTAGCCCTCTGATCAGTGGTCGTCCTCACAGCTTCGATCATTAGCTGCATCGACGAAAGAGGGTACATCAATGTCAGAGAGGCTCTTCCCAGGTCGCTCCAGTTTATGCCGCATTCATGAAATCATAGAAGCGCATCAGTAATGATACAGTGTTTGTATTGTTGTCTTATCACAATTGTTGTGGTACTCGCTTAGTGGACGATTGCGCTACCGGTACACCTTCATCGCTACCAACTTTTACTCTTCAAACCGAAACGGTCCAAACAAAACTTAGAACTCGCAACGTACCGTCGGTTTTCTGATGAAAGTTGAGTATCGGCGGCATGCCTTCTACTGGCACGTGACCTAGACCTCGTCATGTCAGCCTGACCTTCGACCTGAGTCCTCATTGTCAACAGATCTCGTTCCAACACGCAGGAATTACTGATGTGTCGAACGCTTGGGCATAGCCCTGCGTTGAAGTTGCGACCATTCCAAGCCTCACAGTCCTAACTTAGCAGTCGCCTGCAGCAGTGTAAACCGTTAACGCCATCACTCTACAGTGATTAATTCACTCCATGCTTCTCAACTGCGTTCGCATGGACTATGGTCATAACTTCGGTGGGTTAGCAGGATGATTGTGACGTGAGCGAGTTATAATCTCGCTGCCACTGCTAGGTGACCATGGATATACGCCTCTCTGGCTGTCCAAAGACCTTTGTAGCCGCAACGTACAGACGCTCTCTCACCCCCATCTCGGAATTGTGGGACCCACTTCTGCTACTCTGAACGTCTGTGCTCTAGGTGACGGACTCTCTTACTCCTACAGTGCAGAAAACTTTAGGTCTGGTGTGAAACACCATGGTGGCGTATCACCTTCACCTTCCCCTTGGCCACTATTACGGAGCTCTTATACTCTACCCTGCGAACGGCCACCGTTGCTCTACCACTTGACGATAATTCTCAACTAGAACTACCAGGAATCTCACGTCTTTGCCATCCAGTGACAGCTAGCATCGCCAATAATGGAGTAAGTTCAGTATCTAGCTTGGTTTTGGCGTAAGTGCACAGACTGACTTGAACAGCTTCGAGCGATGCAAGACGCCTCCTCCATCATTTGAAGGAGGAGATCATCAAGCTCACTTAGGACCTTCATCGATACCGGACCCTGCGAGCGATGGACTCCCTCGTACTATCATTCCTCCTTCGCCAGGATATCCCCATCTTTACAATTTCAATGCCGGCCCTGCAGAGTCAGTAAAGGCAAAGGCTCCGCCACGCAGCAGCTGGACCAGACAGACAGCAGGTGTCCAGAAGCCATCAGCAAAGGCTGCAAAAGCTAAAGTCAACTTTGCCAGCGTCGTGAACGCTGCTGCTGATGGCAAAAAGACTGTTGGCCTCATGGATCTCCCGGGAGGCATTATTTCTATCTTCTGTAGTGTTTATGCCATCACCGCTGACAGCCACAGAAATTCGAAATGTGATTTACTCATTCACCTCACAGAACCTGCGACAAGCTCTACTGGTGCATCGTCCCAGAATCGCATCCCTCCGTTCTCGCACCCGTCTCGACCGACAGCGTACCCTGGCTTCGGATATAACCGATCAAGATCATGACAGGTCTTTGGCAGCGACCGGATGTCGCCGTGGTACTCGCGCAAACAAAAGCGGACCGAAGAGTTCTTTGATTCCGAGAGAGACCAATCGCCCATTCTTCGGCCTCACACAAGTCTGCCGTCTTCTTCGTCAAGAGTACCGGCCTATCTACATGCAGAGGCAAGAGGTTGGTATGGACTTGATAGAGGCGATTCCTTACCTTCAAACCTTCTACTTCGAGGCCCCTGCTCTGCTGGAAAACCTCTCAATCTCCGGTAACCGCAAGCTCGATTTGCCTTTCACCGGCAACCTCACTATCGCTGTTGGTGATAAGATCAAGGAGGCTGAGAAGGGTGCCAAGGGCATTGACGTCTGGCCACTTCTCGATGTCTGGGCAAACAGTTTCAAGATCGAGGCGGGCTTCGGGCGCTACATGAGGGAGAGCTATGACCCTGCAGCAGATGGCGAGGCCAAAGACCTGTGAGTACCCCCGTTCCCACTGAACACTGGGAGCAGACTAACAACAACAGGTATCGTCTCTTTGGCCGCCGTGTCAATCCTGACCGGCGTTGCTCCTCCATGAACGCTCTTTGGCGCACAATCCTGCGAACTCGATCACTTGCCGCAATCCGAATCTATCGAAAGGCCTCACCGACCGTGGCAGCAACTCACATTCATCAGCCAGCAGCTCTCATGCGTTTCGCCTCCGTGCCTCAAGCTCACCGCCCATTCATCCACATTCTGTTTCGCCCTGATGCTGTCGAACCGTGGATGACTAGCTCTGAATCCAAAATTCCGCTTGGCTGGCTTACGGCACGCGGCTTCGGCGAGATGGAGCATTTCGACATCAAGGTTGGCGTCGAGCCTGCTGTTTGCAAGTAACGGACAACAACAACAACAACAATGGTCATGCAGAGTTGGCATCAATCCAAGTTGTTTCAGGGTTCCTTTGCTGTCTGAGTCTTACTTAGTGCTAGTTCTCAAGTTGGCAACACCATTTGCTTTGGTTGTTGACCGTCGTACTGCAGATGTTCTGAGCAGATTGAGAACATATCACTGGGAACATGTCGTTGGGCGTCATTTTATTGGGCAACGTAATGCAGGCATCGCGATATCAACGTCCTCTACCATATCTTCGTAACTTCATAGCGTATAATCCAATATAATCATCCTGCACCATCTTGAGCTTCTTTCCTAGGCTGTAGGCGATCTGGCTGAGGCCGATAAGTCGTATGATCATCCGGTCCTATTCTATTTTCATGAGATTATGGACCAACAATCGCTGGCGCTAGAAAGCTGGGACGTGGTGGACCGTTGAATATTGTGGAGAGAGGGGTCCTCCTTGGTGCGGTCTGCCCGGCGCGACGCGACTGCACGTGCCTTGTGTGACGTCAACCCTTCCTCTGCATCATTCCTCAGAGCAGCAGCTGACGAAAGTCACTGTTCACCAGACCAACAATTTTGCGCGTTCGTGATTGTAGTCGTAGAGGCAGCGTATTATTTTGTATTATTGTCGTGGTTTGCACTATCGGTCTGTCGAACCGCTGGCCCCCTGTGGCGCGCATGTTAGCTGCAGAACGCGTACTGAGGTCATGCACTGTCGTCGAACCGTCCCGTCTGTTAGTGCATACACCCAGCTGTCTATCTCCACACTATGCTACACTTATGTTGCGACACGTATAGAAGCTGCCACCGCACTTTGCTTCCGTCTTCGAATCCTTTACGCTCCATTTTGAATCAGCTCCGCTGTCTAAGAGCATGAACAGCGCAAATCTCGGCCCATCTCCACCCATGTGAGGTCATTGACCAGGATCGCGACCAGTTGGACCTCCGCACCCTGTAACTACTATTTTCGGCGCAGCGAGAGTTCATAACTCGACATGTCTCAGACAGAGTCTCGTCGCGTGTCATTCGCTTCTACAACAGTATCACCTACATCCACGGTACCATTCGTCACTGCAAACACAGTAGCCAGCCGCTCTCGCACGCGCTCAGAGTCTATTATGTCCAACAGACCCAAAAGCATGACCGACTTCTCTACGCTCATGGACGCTTCGATGCCCCTGTTTGAGAGTAAGACAAATGCAAGGAGGAGCACTTCTCCCGAGAGAAGGTCGCCAGATAGGGCTGCAGGACACTCACGCAAGAAGCCGAGTATGTCACTGGCACAAGGATTGATCATCAATGGCGAGCTACACCCGCCCAAGTCACCGTACAGGCAGACTTTTGGTCAGACCAAGGAAGAGGATCGTCCAAATGGAGCCAGTCATGGAGAGGAGAGCTTATTCTATGCATATGCACTTAAGGTATGTTTGACTACTGATTTGCCCGACACTACTGACAACTCGGTATAGAGCGATTACGCCAATTCACCTCCATACCTCCTCACATTCGCTACCTCAGACGTTTGCGCACAATGGTGGGCCCTCGTACAGCGCGCATATCCAGACTCCACGCGGCCGGGTTCTCAGCTCTTTGTGCTGAAGACAGACGACATGCAAGCTATACAAGATGACCCCAAATTCTTCGAGCTGCGCAACAAGTGGTTCTACGCGTCGCAAGATAGATCCAACTGCGCGACTCCCGTCATACCACTGCAAGGTGCGACCGGCCACCTCGTTGCACAAGCACCTCCACCCCAGCCTCAGGCTACCGCTAGAAAATCAACAGAGACCGCAGTTGATAGCCTGGCCGAGAAGTTGGAAAGACTATACACTGTTGTCGAAAGTAGTGCAGAGCAGATACATGCGCTTTCCGTTGCCCAATCTGCTGGGCTCCAGCGTATGCAAGAGATCAATGAAAGCAACAGCACTCAGATCAAGGCTCTCGCCGAGTCGCAAGCTAAGCTTCAGTCGCTCATCGATCAGAATGCTTCGCACTACATCGCCTTGTCGAACACATCATTCAAGTCACACGAGCAGGTCAAGGACGTATTGCAGACAACGACAGCACAAATACAAAGCTTGAGCGGGAGCCAGGCTCAGCTGTCGCAGACCTGCAAGGCCATGATGCGAAGTATTGAGACCTTAGGAAATTCGGTCGAGCATATGGCCGTGCCTGCACCTCCATCAGAAGTCTTGAGCGTGCAGTCTACCGTGCAGTCTACTCCACCACCTTCCTTCTCCAGTGCTATGGCAAACAGAATCAGTCCGGCACCTAGGAAGCTCAACAGGCGGATCAGAGGTGTGTGGTACGAGTACGACAACAATAACACTGCACCAACAGGTCATAGTACGCCTAGGAAGCTCGCGCCTGCTCCAAACCTAAGCACTCCTCCAAAGACGCCCACGACTCCTAGAACACCAAGGAAGCTTAACATTTGAGTGATGAAAGCTTGATCCTGTCAGCAAGCTGAAGTGAATGTCTAATCGAATGTTACCTCGTTCATGGCCGTTTGCTTTGGGCCCTGTCAACAAACTCACCCGTTTGTTCGACCCACTCGCACCTGCCTTCACTACGACGCTGAGGCCGCTCGTCGCGTTTGTTAAGACATAAACAGGGCAAACCTTGCAGCTCTTTTTTTCCCTCTACATACCCCGCCCGAGCTCGATCTCAATCCAGAATTGGACTGCCAATTGATAGCACATTCTTCTTCAACTAACAGCCTCCTCGCTCCATTATGAAGCCTCTCATCGCTCTCATTCTGCTCATTGTTAGCTTCCTCAACCTTTCCAGTGCGCTCCCAGCACCCAACAACGATTTCATGGCAATTGCTGCTCCTCACGAGTTTACTACTGCCACCCTTGACATCAATGGCGCCTCCAACATGATCAGGCGCGACCCAGCGACAGGTTGGTGCCACGTCAATGTAGGTCTTGTTGAGCACTTCCCACGTGGTGGCAGCACCGGTGGACGCCAGGCCTCCATTTTTATCGGGGAGATGCTTGACGGCAAGAACAAGCCCATCAACGGATACACGTGAGTGCTTTCTGCCTCCTACATCCATTGCCACTGACAAAATTCAAGTTGGGACAACGGCGAGCCTCCTCGAAACGAGCGCCGCATCGACAACTGGACCATTCGCGTCTACGACCTGATTCATCGTGGCGACAGCTTTGCGTTCTCATGGTTCCACCCCGACAACGACCACCCTGAGTACGAGTGGTTGGACTTCAACTTCAATGGCGCCAAGTGGAATGATCGCGATACGAACTGCAAACGCGCAGGAGTCAAGAACTGCTGTCGCCGCGGTCAATGGTATGCGGATGGCAAAGACCGAATGGTAAGCTGTTGTCGTAATCTTTTTCAAAGCTTGGACTAACGTGGAGTAGTTGAGCGGTATGGATTGCGGATTCAGCTGTCCTTAGGTACGCTCTAGAGTTTGATCAGGACAAGAAGCTCTATCGAGAGAAATAGGTCGAGGAGGCATCGAATGAATGTGCCCCCGACTTTGGATTGTGAAAATCTTCTCATTCTCACATTGAATCCATAGTACTGTGTAGACACATTCAGTAGTCATCATCGAAGATCCTGAATTCGAGTCTTTCCTTTAGTCATCTTATCTTCAGCAAGTTTTGTAACCAGCACCGCACCAACTGAATTTCAAAGGAACATTTGCCACAATCGTCCAGAAGATTCTCACCGCTAATACATTCAGTGAGGTGGATGCACTCATCCTTGTCATGTTCCTCACACGAGACTCTTTAATGTCAGTATTCTGTTCGCATGTTCTCATCCACAAGCATTCCAGTCGATCACTCTGCTCTTGATCCTCAAGGGCAATAACTGTACGACATCTTTGGAAACAATATTCTGGTATTGCACGCTCGCACTCCAAGCACTTATCTCTACACCCCCACGCTATCACAACTTGTCACAGCTCAGAACCGCCACTATCACAAACCTGCTTCCTAACTGGTAGAGATAGACAGGCGAAAAGCACTTCTAGACGGAGTGATGAGTATTTGATCCTCCAGGAATATGAACGTGTGCTGTACCGTCAAAGGCGGGGTTCACTACAGTAAGCCTGGAAGGATTGCATATGTAGGGTGCAACAGAACCATATCGCTGCTTCTATCTTATGGAACGATGAAGCGGCATGCAGGCATGGGCCAAGAGTGGCTCTGGTACGGGTGAGATGAGTTATTCAGTATGGATTCCCTCGAGGTCTTTACCCGCACACTACTGCAGCCTATGATATATGTGAGGTGAAGAGTGAGAAGCAGGTGCGACTTGTCTTTTGAATATGTAATGTTTAGTCCAAATTCAAGATCGTGGCCTCCTCTGTCGTGATCGGTGTTTGAAGGTAAATAGCTGGAGGCTTTTTGCACTGGGCTGGCATCCTTTGCGAGAAGTCAGCCGGTAGTGCTACTAGCAATTTGTAATGCCAACCCTAACGATAACACTGCTCCTACGAGGCTAGAGTCGAGACAGGCTGACGAGAGAACAGGTGTTCAGGTGTAACCGTGTAAGACGGACGGGTCTGTGCGGCGGACGGCCCGGTGCGTGGCGCTCCGCCTCAGCTGCGGTCATTGTCAAAGCCTCCAGCATTTCCCGTGTCCGTCCAACGCAACAGTCACATCCCTTGATCCATACACCACTTGAACAATCCCACACCAAACCAAAGCGCCATTGGACGCGAAAATTGGACTTGTCGAGTCCCGTTGTCCACGGCCTCACCCAGAGAAGGACATCGACCCAACTGAGCGGTTTCCTCGTATCACCAGCATGTCAAAATAAACGAAGCGAAACAGACAAAGGAAGACAATTTTCTCAGGAATTGTTGCCTCAAGGGCTGTGCCGAGTTCAATGTCTCAGTCTGACACCACAACATGTTTATGGTGTCTCAGAGAGTTTTCGACCCTCGTCGGCCACCCTGCCACGGTGTAAGACATCGCCGCTAGGGCTCCGCAACATCTCCTTCACCTCAGAACATGTCTCGCATATCATCCCACTTATCAATGACTCGGCGGCTCAGCATGAACGCCTCAGGGGCCGTGAGGCGTAGCGGTGAGGGGAGATGAATTTACGGTCCGGTGGTTGCGAGTTACATCGTTTAGATTGGCGAGCGCACGTGTCTACGAGTTAGTGAACCGACGACCTCTCCACGACCTTCATCCGAAGAATTCTCACGTGCTCGTCTTAGCCAGGTGAGCAAGATTTGGGTTGGATTCTCGGACCTCAGCCTCGCTCATGGCAACACGCGTGGGAAACTGTCCTGTCTGCTACTAGGGTCATTACTGCTGTCTGCGCTCATCTCCTTCGTACCGCCAGTGGCCCTTGGTTCCAGGGATTGCTCTTGGAAGACACCAACAGTATCTGCAATGCTCGTCGGGACCCCTGACTAGGAAGGTTGTACAGATCACCTCGACGAAAAGGTTCGGGATTCGTGGACGGCGACCTCGAGAAGCTTAAAGCGGGTACCTGGTCGCAGCACGTTTCTCAGCATGATCACATCTAGCGTGGAGCAGGCGGTGAGATTGATACTATAGAGCACATGCCCAGCTGTGGGGTTGCATTGTCAGTCTGATCTTCTTCAAGATGCACGCCACTACAAGCAGGTTGTCCATGGGACCAATCTGCGTCCGCTAGACGGTATTGACTGGTCCGAGTCTATGCTAATCTGTCAGCTCTGTAGAAGTTTGATTGGATGAACTTTCCACAGGTGAGGAGGCGAGGCTTCTGCAGTCGCTTCGCTAGGGTCGGAGGTTACACAGCATAGAGCAAAAAGGATGCCATGCTTGCTCGCAAGCTATGGAGACGAATCGCGGCAACATCCGCCGCTCAGTCCCTGCGGAGATGTTTTGAGTCCGGATCTCCAAATCCAGCCAATGAGACCTGCTTTGAAGTCGAATATTGCATCTATCGACCCTTCCGCGGACTGGAGCGAATGTCAAGGTAGACGAACGAGCCCAATCAATGCGTCACAAATGTTGGCGCACTTCCTCTTCTGTTCCGTAGACCTGTACAACCGAAGATCGTATTGTCCGCGTCCTTCGTAATGGAGCGAACGACGCCGGCAATGCGCTGAACTGCACAGCAACTACAAACTATCACATATTCCTGAATCCGTGTCGTTCTTCGGTTAGCTTCAAAGGACAGCACAAGCACTTCCTGTTCTGGCCGTGTGCTGGTGATCGCCTCGTTGACGGTCGATCAGCTGAGTGTTATGCGCTGGCCAGGCGGGACAGGCGTTCGATGGTTTTGCTTCTTTGTAACGCTCAACGTTGACCGAACACACTGCCTGCCTTATTGCTGAGGTTCTGGTCACAATGAGTCTGACAGTTGAGGCTGAATGCTCTGCGCCCTGGAACGATTCCCAGGCGTTCAGGCAGCTGGGTGGCGGTGTACCGAGCCTTGTAGCCGGAACAGGAAGCCAGTCGCACAGCATCCTTAGTCCGTTCGGTCCACATGCTTGGAGAAGTATGCAACGTGCATAAGTTCCAATCATGCTCGTCGACATCTCCCTGCTTGCCAATTGTAACCCCAACACTGGTATCAGGGCCGAATTTACATTGTCAGTGCTTCCCCAAAAGTACCGTCATTATGCGAGAACAGTTGTACCACGGGAACCTCGAGCCGCAATGTACGACGCGTGGCGTGTACTTGCATTATACCTGCATCTGAACTTGAAGTAAAATTGAAACGATAAATTTTACGTCAATCACTGGCGAGGTTGAAGTCTTCGACGCAGGTGCTTGGCTCCGGACTTCAGAAATCTGATCTGCAGGTCTCATAACAATCCCTACCTCTAGATGGGTCCCTTGTTTAGAGCTGACCATAGCCTGCATGAGCGTCTATGCATTGTTATGGATCTTGGAATAGTCCAGGGCTCAGCTACCTATTTTCATAGTTGAAGTGAACGCTGATGGGTACCTGCGTACCTGCTCCGGGTGACTGGCTGTTATAAACAGAAGCCTGAGCGCTCTTGCTGAAACCGTCATGAGGTAGGAACTCTATTCACACTTGCAACACAACTTGAGACTTCGGCCTCATTCATACACCTGCCGGGTTTGTAACAACTATTCCATTCACCGCAGTCTCTGAGCGACGTGCTCATCTACTCCTGCTGTACTCTCGCATTCACGTCATGGCGCAAGCAACATCGACCTTGGACTTTGCCCCCACACCACACACCTCGACAATTTGCACCTCGAATTTAGGGCCGGAAGATGCTGGAACCCTCAACTGTGGAATGCCCTCAGAAAAGTCATCGCGCCACACTTCCCTGACACTCGACTCTTCCGTTAGTGTAATTAAGTCGAAGCACGCATCACAGCAAGAGACTGGGGACAACTCATCAGCTATTTCGATCAATGACTACACACCCACCACTACCCCACCTAGAACAAACAGTCGCCCAGCGCTATCAGTACTACTTGCTTATGTTGCACTCTGCATTTCCATCTTCCTTGTAGCGCTAGACACTGTATTGATTCCTACTGCTCTCCCTACTATCTCCCTCTCATTCCACATCCCAGATTCACTCTACGCATGGACTGGATCTGCCTACCTACTCGCGAATGCATCTTCAATACCCTTTTGGGGAAAGCTCTCGGATGTCTTTGGACGCAAGCCGGTGATACTGGTGGCGAACACCATCTTTCTTGGTGGTAGCATAGTGTGCGCTGTGAGTGTCGATGCTGCTATGCTAGTAGCAGGCCGAGCTGTTCAAGGCTTGGGGGGAGGCGGTGTCGTTGTATTGGTTTATGTCTGCGTCAGCGATCTGTTCAGTATTCGGTTAGTCAAGTTTACCAGTCACTCTTTCATTAGCAACATCCAAGTGCTGACTGAACACCAAATAGTGACCGATCGTTCTATCTCGGGACTGTTGGAGCGGTCTGGGCTGTTGCATCTGCATTAGGCCCGGTTCTTGGTGGTGTCTTCGCCCAGAGACTCAACTGGCGATGGTGCTTCTACATCAACCGTAAGTCCTCGGTTTTCCCTACATGCTGAGATCATCGCTAAACATGCGCAGTCCCAATCGTGTCGCTTTCTACCATTCTGCTCTACTTTACATTACATCTTCACAACCCACGAACACCTCTGCTGGCTGGCCTTTACTCGATTGACTGGCTTGGCACGATCACAATCCTCGCTGCAACAGTTCTACTTCTCGTCGGTTTACAGATCGGTGGCACTAGCTCCTACAAATCTCCCATGGTCATTGCTTTTCTCGTCCTGGGCCCCCTGGCTTACTTCTTATTCCCCATTACGCAGTGGTGGGAAGGCAAGCGAGGCGGTAGTCCGATTATGCCACTTCGCATCTTCAAAGACATCAGCAACCTCAGTGCTCTTGGAGTCTGCGCTTTTGATGCCCTAGTTTTCAACTCGGTGGCCTATTTCGTTCCACTTTACTTCCAGATTGTTCTCGGTCGCAGCCCATTAGCCTCCGGTCTGTTGATGTTATCTCTGGCTATACCACTTACTGTGGTCTCGTTCTCTTCCGGCTATCTGATTGAGAAGACTGGCCGCTTTATAGAGTTACTTCAGAGTGGTTTACTTCTGATGACAATAGGTGTCGGTCTACTCATCTCTCTCGACGCCAACTTCGACCTAGGGAAGACTATCGGCTTCCTCATCGTCATTGGTGCAGGCTTTGGTCCAACATTCCACGCTCCACTCATCGCTCTCCAGACTCGCATACAGGATTCTGACATGGCAGTTGGCACAGCGACGTTCGGCTTCGTACGAATGCTTTCCGGAGCTATCGGCGTGGTTGTGGGACAGGTCATCTTCCAGATACTAATGACACAGCAGTTTGATTCTATAATCAATGCTGGTGTGTCACAAAATTTTGCTGAACAGCTGGCAGGCGGCGAAGCGGTATCCCAAGCTGCTGCTGTTGCCCTGCTTCCCGAACTACAAAAGCTGGCAGTCAGACATGGTCTCATGAAAGCATTGAGGGGAACTTGGGTGTTTTACACAGTTGTCAGCGGCCTTGGACTATCGGTCTCATTCGGTATCAAGCGAACAAAGTTGCAGCGAGACTCTAGCGGGAATGCTGTGCCTGATTCGACGTCTAGCACTAGTAACGATGTAGAGACGGGCACAAATACTGCAGATCAATCGCAAGAGAAGTAATGACATAGATTTGAAGGTCATGTGGTAGAAATGAAGAACATGAACTTTCATGATAATGCAAATGCATCTACTACACCACGTGTTGCGCTTACCTTCGTTACGAAATAAGTAGTCACCCAAGGTGTACATAGATTCACTTCCAACGTAGATCCTGTCGCACAGCTAAGTATTGATATGCCTTGCATGCAAACCCCTTTACCAATTTAATGTTGTATGTTCAGAGACAGCAACGCTACGTGAAGTGAAACTATTCCCCTTCAGGCACAGATCCGTCCGTGTTTGACTTCCTGCTAGTATCTCAGTATAGATAACATCGTCCAAGCGCGAGGTTCATTAACACAGAAGTTCGTCGCTATGTAACCTACAAACATGGAGCGATAGACAGGAACGATGACTGGAAACCATCTGATAAGCGCCCCCTCGCAGTCTAGTCCGCGGAGAGAAGCCGACGCGTAACAATGGGTTGCCTGATACATTGCAATTTTCTTCGCAGCTCATGATTTAGACCTGGAAACTGTTTGCGTCTCGACATCCGAGGAGCGTATCGCGACATAACCAATCAATCAACGTATCCATTCACTCCTTCGAAGAGACTGAGGGACGCCTTGCGCTTTTGCATTCATCCATAGTTTCCAACAAGGTTAGCTCCATCCGATAAGCATTACTGTTCTAAAAGGGCGGCACGGTGAAAGGCTTAGTTTGATCTGATAAGCGTTGTTGCCTGGGAGCGACGGCACGGAGTTCGGGGCTCGGCCGCAGATGCTCCAAGAATGCCGAGTACTATGATTGTGATAAATTACTACGGCCCACAGCTCTTTGTGGGGAACTACAACAACCATGGAGAAGGGTGTTACACTTCTAGATGCCCCCGTGGTTTCCACTGTGGGCGAACGTTTGTCTTCAGAGATTGCTCAAACAACAGTAATCCCTGATCCGAAAGTGTCAATACTTACAAGCGATGGTCGGCTCGAAGAATTGCGAGCCAAATACGGTGTAAGCGGCTACATCTTCGACTCCTGCAGTCTGTACAATCTGACTGATGTTGCCAGAGTACATGGGCATCCCTCACCGACTCTGCCGATCCCTACAATTGGCCCTCCCACCGCAAAGTCATCATCGGAGTCATCTTCTCGTTCGGGCAGCTTATACCCATCATGTCTGCCAGTATGATAGCTGCTGCCTTGGGAGACATCTCGCACGAGCTCAAGATCAGTGCGTCAACTACGCAAATCACCCTCTCGTCGTACTTCCTTGGTATGGCCTTTGCGCCGTTCCTGATTGCTGCCATATCGGAGATGTATGGAAGAAAGAGGGTCTGGATCGCATGTAATGCATGGTATATTCTCTGGAACGCGCTTTGTCCGGTGGGCAAATCTGCACCTCTGATGATCGTGGGTAGAATCATGACGGGCGCTGGTGCAAGCGTGGGTGTTACGGTGCGTTCTCAAAGTCGTACAACTAGGCGTGATTGCTGACACAGTATCGCCTCAGCTTAACGGTCCCGTCATGGCAGACATGTATGGCAAGTCCGAACGTGGCAGGTCGTTGGCAATTGTAACACTGCTGCCATACGTTGGACCTGCTCTGGGACCAGTTATTGGCGGCTTGATCACCCAATTCCTCCATTGGTCGTGGATCTTCTGGATTATGAGCCTCGTCAACTCCGCTATCGTCTTGTTGGGCTTGGCCTTTATTCGGGAATCCTATACACCGGTACTGCTTCGTCGCAAAGCTGCCCTCCAAAATAACACACCTCTTAACGAACACTCGGCAGCTAAACCGGAGGTCGGATTGGGGCCTTATCTTATTCGTCCATTCCAAATTCTTGTAAAGAGACTCGTCATCTGGCCCATATCACTTATTGCCGCCATCTCATTTAGCGTCTACACGTTGATGCTTTCCTCGTATGCGACACTGTGGATTGACAGATACAACCAGTCCGAGCTTATTGGCAGCTTGCATTATATTTCCATCGCCCTGGGGTCAACCATCGCAGGGCAGATAGGAACTAGGCTCATGGATTGGTCGTATAAGCGCCTGAGTCGTCGATCTGGGGGAGATGGAGTACCGGAACACCGATTGCCATACATAGTACCAGGCGTACTGCTGATGCCAGTGGGATTGATTATATATGGTTGGTCAGCTGAACGCAAGTTGTTCTGGGTTGTTGTCGATATTGGAGTCGTCATCTTTACTCTCGGGAGCTTTGTGACCGCGCAAGGAATTATGGCATACCAGCTAGATGAGTTTGGAGAGCACGCGGCATCCGCAGGTGCAGCAAGTCGCCTCCTCTCGTACTCTTTAGGTTTTGTGCTGCCTATCTTTGCGCCGGAATTGTATGAATCGCTTGGGTACGGTTGGAGCAATAGTACGCTTGCCTTGGCTACATTGACATTGGGTCTACCAGTGGTTGCTGTGCTTTGGTATTGGGGGAGCGGACTTAGGGCTATAGGAAGCAAACATTAAGCAGCACATAAGCAACTACGCTGGGACAAGTGAATATAATCCCGAGTCCTCGCACTTCGCTGTGTTCGCAATCAGATTGAAAGAAGCTAAAAGTCGAAATGGGATGGAGACCATGGCTGTGGTCGGGGAGCAGCTGCTTCGCGGCCGCAAATGCATCCAGATATCAAGATGGTTCAGCTAAATCTGTCGAGGAGTAGCAGTAGCGGCTCGTTAAATACATAAAATGGTGATGGTTTCGTGGTGTTTCGACAAGGTGAGACTGAGCCGAAGTACCGAAATTACGTCATGAATGTTCACCTCAACGTCCTAACGTCTTGACACAATTCGTCGCAGAAGAACAAATAACTAGCGATGCGTATAGGTGCGACATCCCGTACGATGATTGTTCAAACTTGCTAAGCGAAATCACTTACGATCCTCACGCACGCCCTCAATGGACCGCCCGTCTTGTGCAGGACTCCCAAGACTGTCTAAATCCACTGTTCACAATGTCATGTCCTCATAGCCGTATTTGTCGTTCCAACAGTTTCCTTCTTTCGACAGTAAATAATCATTGGAAGGATGCAGACGGCGGCTCGCGATCCTGCATCCTACGTCCCGCAAAACGTCGTCACACCCAGCCAATTAGCGCTCACTCCCCACCAACTGTATACACTCCAACGCCTTAGATGACGACGTAGCTGTACAAGCTGTTTCATTCTTTCTCGATAAAACCTTCACGCCCAAGGTCCCTCCTCTGTGACAGTTTGACAACTTATTACTGAAACAATCGCCAAGACGAAGCAATAGCAGTTGCACGAGTTCCTCCTATGTGGCTGTGTATACTGGTACTCCTGTTAGTCGAGACTGTGCTCTGCTGTCCCAGACTGTCGAAAGGGCACGTCTTCCTCAACCTCGAATCGACATCGCCAGCCAGATATACAGTCAAGCTCGATGTTGGCATCCTTGAAGGCTCCATACTTGCAGAGAGTATCGTAGTCTTCAAAGGTATTCCCTATGCCGCACCGCCTATTGCCTCACTTCGTTGGCGACCTCCTCAACCAGCAGAACCTTGGAAAGGCATTCTCCCTGCACTCACCTACAGCGCCAGTTGCTTGCAGTTTCCACCGCCCAAGAACTCACTCTATTATGGCGGAGAGACAACGCTCAGCGAAGATTGTCTGTGCCTGAACATCTGGACAAGTGGATTATTGGAGAAGTTATCTGCACCTCGTCCGGTGCTTGTAATCCTCCATTTCGGTGCCTATCAATTCGGATCATCTTTAAATCCAATATACAATGGCGAAGCTATGGCCCGCCGTGGTCTTACCGTCGTATCTATCAACTACCGTCTAGGTCGCTTGGGCTTTCTGGCACATCCTGATCTCAGCGCCGAATCTAAAACAAATTCTAGTGGGAACTACGGTCTCATGGATCAGATTGCTGCATTGCAATGGGTGCAACGTAACATTGTTGCATTTGGTGGTGATCCCGATAATGTTACTTTGATGGGTGTTTCGGCGGGGGCGAATAGTATCCACAACCTTCGCTGCTCACCATTGGCGAAAAACTTATTCCACAAGTGCATCGTTGTCAGTGGTCCTGGATTTGCACCTGCGATGAACGGGTATGGCCACCCTGCGAACCCATCGACACTTGCTGCTGGTGAGGCAGCTGGAGTAGACGTGGCAGCGTTGCTTGGTGCCGAAAGATTAGAAGAGCTCCGTGCTGTTTCTGCAGAAGACGTCATGGCTGTTCAACTGCCACGTGCGGCAGGGAAGTGGTCGTTTGACTTATTTCCACGAGGTACAAAGATCAGTCTGCATATTTTTGATGCCGGCTATCCTGTTATTGACGGCTTAGTGTTGAAGCAAGCTCCACTAGACGCGCTTCTGAGTAATGTCAACAATGAGTATATCGACGTTCCGATGTTAGCAAGTAACACAGACAACGAGGCCTCTGGCCTACCATATACAGCATCGTTGGACGCATATCACACTTATTTGGAGTCTACGTTCAGAGAACTGAAGGATGAAGCCTTGCGCTTGTACCCTGCTAAGAACGACGTCGAGGCTCGAGATGCGAGTTGGCAACTCCTCGCTGATCAGGTCTTTACTTGGTCGACATGGACAGCTGCAAGATTACAGGCACGCCAGCTGAGATCCAAGGTGTGGTATGCCAAATTCACCCGCAAGCCACCGATTCCATCAAGTTCCGATATCATTGAGCGCAAGTACGCCGACGCGTTCCATGGAGCCGATGTTATGTATGCGCTTGGTAATCTACACGCTCGTGACTGGAACTGGACAAAGGCAGACATGCAGCTGTCACATCGGATGATGGACGCATGGGAGAACTTTGCAAAAACTGGAAACCCTAATGAACTCGACGACACCCTCTGGCCAGCACTAGACAAGACATCAGAGGGACCAATCCAAATATGGGATTCATTCTCACGAGTCGAACTCGCTGGCCCATCACGGGAGAGAATGGCGTTTTGGGATCGGTTCAATGGCATTGCAGGAACCCTCGTAGATGAGATGCCAAGCCGCAAAGCCGGACGTTACTCTGCATGGATACCACAGTGGAGAAGTTTGGCATCGCTATACTACTCACGCTGAAGAGCTCCAACACCAAAGTAAGTGAGTCCACTTTCTAGAATTACATGTCCGTTGGTTCTAGTCATGGAAATATTGGTCACATACCCTTGGGTGCACATCAGGAGCTTTCAGAATACCCAGCAATAGACTAGAAGCTAATTATGGATTTGAAACCAGCTCGGATTCGCAAAATGGCATGTTCCAGGGGGAGCAGTTGTTAAGAACCGATTTGACTGCCAGAACTAGACTAAGATATGGGCCGAAGGAGTCCGACCCCTGCAGCCCGTTTATCTCCACATGCTCTTTTCGAAACACCACGAGTCAGTCAACCAATCAGACAGCTTCCGCGGACCGACACCACTTACCCAAAGCAGGTGTATAAATGAGAGGGCAGTCCATTTGTCGCTCGTTTCGCTTTACACATGGACCAGTTCATGGGTCATGAACTATACGCGCCGGAGCAACTACGCTTCAAGTAAGAGAGGCACTATCGGAAGGAGCCGAAGTCTTACCAGATAGTATCGAGTCGGCATTGACTGGCCGAGAGAAGGGATATGAGAGAGGATAAGAAGAAGGGTCTGCCACAGTCGATCGTTTCCTCTTCCTCTCCCCAGGGCTGTCAGATTCTAATCTGAGTCCGTACTTTTTCATTCTTTCATTCCTTGTATCTTCTATTAATAGCCATTTTTGGCGATTACACTCTTTGAATATGAGGTTTCTTGCTACTCTCACCACGCTCCTTCTTGCCCCAGCCGTAGCTTTGGCTGGCTGGGGATACTCGGATGATGGCAAAAACTATGTCATTGACACCAATGCAAACCTTGTCGTCAAGGTCAGCAAGACAAACGGCGATATGACATCGATCAAATATCGTGGAGTCGAATACAACGGCCAACAAGGAAGGAACTCGCACGTCGAGTCTGGTCTGGGCGCGTCCATCGTTACGATCAAGCAATTCTCCAACCCCAACGTCATCAAGGTCAATGTGAAGTATGGCACGCTGAAACACGACCTTGTCTTCCGTTACGGCAACCCAAACGTGTACATCTTCATGAACAAGGCCGATACCAGCGTCACCGTCTCGCGTTACATCGTTCGCGTTCCGCCTAACGTCTTCAACAACAACCTTAGCTCAGACACCGATTGGGTACCTAACGACGTTAAGGTAATCGAGGCTGGCGACGTCAATGCAATTCCCGCCAGTACTCACACATACTCGAAACACTACTCAGGCTACAAGTATGGGCGTACTATGGACTATGATTATGTTGGTTACACGAACAAGAACGTCGGAATGTACATGATTCGCTCGAACCACGAGAAGGCTTCAGGTGGACCTTTCTTCAGGAGTTTAGTCAGACGCGGTGGATCCGGTGGGCCCGACCTTTACGATATCTATCACTACAACATGGGTACGAGACGATGTTTCCCTCAATCATATTCCAAACATGACTGACCAGAACGCAGGACATACTGACGTGATGCGCTTCGGTCTGCAAGGCCCGAGTGTTTTGCACTTCACAGA
Organism: Neodidymelliopsis sp. IMI 364377; assembly: GCA_027946375.1. Classification (NCBI taxonomy): domain Eukaryota; kingdom Fungi; phylum Ascomycota; class Dothideomycetes; order Pleosporales; family Didymellaceae; genus Neodidymelliopsis; species Neodidymelliopsis sp. IMI 364377. The sequence continues at coordinate 183,481 of JAPEUT010000002.1, forward strand.
TAGCGGTGCCGCACCAAATGGAAACCTCTTTGCCCGTAAGGCTGATTGGAACTGGTTCGACAATCTCGGTATCGATGGATGGGTTCCCGCCAGCAAACGTGGAGCTGTTGCCGGTGTTGGCCTCAAGAACGTAAAGAACGGTCACCAATACGTCGTAGGCCTTAAGAGCAACACTGCACAATACTGGACTACAGCTAGTGGAAATGGCGGCTGGAGGATCGACAAGGTACTTCCAGGTACCTACACACTGAACGTCTACAAGAGCGAACTCGAGGTCCACACAGCCACTGTCACAGTCAAGGCTGGAGCCACTGCAGCACTGAACACAATCACCTGCGCCGACCCTGAAGACACCGCTGTTGTCTGGCGCATCGGCGAATGGGACGGCTCACCCAAAGGCTTCCTCAACTTCGAAGACACCCCCATGAAGCCAACCTACATGCATCCTTCCGACTCCCGACTTGCCAGCTGGAAGGCCGGCAACTTCATCGTCGGCACCAGCAAGACAAACCAGTTCCCTGGATACATGTGGAAAGACGTTAACAGCGGCTACCTAGTGTACTTCCGCCTGACTGACACGCAGCTGACCCAGAGCTTCAAGATCCGGATCGGAGTCACGCAAGGTCTCGCTGGCGGTCGACCATCCATCAACGTCAACGACTGGGCCGCCCCACTACCAGCCCAAAAGAGCCAGGGCGACACTAGGAGCTTGACCGTTGGCACTTACCGTGGCAACAACCAGGTGTACGAGTACACTGTGCCTGCCAGCGCTTGGAAGAAGAGCAACAGGGAGTACCAGATTTTGAAAATCGATATTATTACTGGCAAGACTGCGACTGGGTATTTGAGTGGAGGTATCAGTGTTGATGCGCTTGATATGATCAGCATCAATTGAGGCATCGAGCTGGTTGCTGCGGAGCTGCTTTCTATGTATATATTCAAGTCCAGGTCCATAGATACATGAGACCGTGTAAATAACCGACGAATTTCATCGCACGACTTCACAATACTCAACCCCGCATACCACGCGAGCAAAGAAAAAAGAATAAAAAAAGCCCCTTCAACACAACCAAAAGTATCAACGTACAGAAACAACCCCAACTCGATCATTCGCGACATGCGGTGTACCTACGCAGTTCAGCCAGATGATTACTATTCACCACCCCCCCAACCCCACACCTCGGGTGGCGTCACGATTTCTAAACACGCGCACGAACCGAACCCGCACCCACGGCAGCAGAAAGGCAAGGCAATACACAAGCTGTGATGAGTGATCGAACCGAAAAGTATATGCATTGGTGATGCAGAAATGGCGTCTTTTAGCCTTGCAGACGTTTCAAAGGAGCGTGGCGGATTGGGTGGGATCTATATCTTTGACGGAAGACGGTCGCCTTCCAGGCTTGAAAAGGGTAGCAACGATTAACGCCGTAGGTTTGTAAACGCGGACTGGGTATATCTGAATAGGGCGGCTTTCGATGGAGAAATCGTTGGAGGAACAACATACTGATATGACCGACTCGCTGTCGACGGATACGATGGATGCGGAGAAGAAAGTAGCACCTCCTACACCACCGCCACAACAACAACAGCCAGTGGCAGGTACAGATTGGACCGGTCCAAACGACCCCGACAACCCGCACAACTGGCCATTATGGCTACGGATCTACCATGCCACAATACCGGGCCTCTTCGGTTTCGCAGTGTAAGAAACGCCATGTCTGACTTGAAGATTCCCAACTAATCAGATGTTTAGTACGTTCGGTACTTCAGTATACACCTCCGCACTTGCAGACATCATGGCCGACTTCGACGTCTCGCGCACAGCCGCTTTGGTAGGAATCACAGTGTACACGCTGGGGCTGGCCTTTGGGCCTATTTTCAGCGCGCCGCTGAGCGAGAAGTACGGGCGGAAACTCGTGTATCTCGTGTCGTCGCCCATCTTCATGCTATTCACGCTTGGCGCGGGTTTCAGTGAGCGTTTTGCGAGTCTTGTCGTGTGTCGGTTTTTTGCGGGCTTGACGGGAAGTCCGGCGCTCGCGGTCGGGGCGGGGAGTAATGCGGATTTGTTTTTGCCGCATCAGAGGGCGAAGATTACGGCTGTTTTCTTGATGGCGCCGTTTGCGGGGCCGTCTTTGGGGTGAGTCTGCGCTGGGGTGCGTGGTGTGGGTTGTTGTGCTGACGTTCTGTAGGCCGGTAGTGGGTGGGTTTGCGGCTCAGCATAAAGGTTGGCGGTGGACGCAATGGTGCATGATCTTTGTCACGCTGGCGGTGTATCTGCTTGGTCTTCCGATGAAGGAGACGTATAAGCCTATCATTCTGGCTCGGCGAGCGAAGAAACTCGGGCTCGATGTGAAACCGACTGGTAGCCCTGGAGCTGCGGCGATGAAGCGTTCGATTGTCATAAACCTCTTCCGGCCCATACATATGCTGGTCACCGAGGTATTTGGACTACAATCTTGTACCCTGAAGAAAGTAACTGACTATTCCAGCCGGTCGTCTTCTTCCTCTCGCTTTACACCGCATTCGCTTTCGGGGTCTTGTTCCTCCTCTTTGCTGCGTTTCCCTACATCTTCATGCGCCCGCCATACTCCTTCACCATCTCGCAATCCGGGCTTGCATTTCTTGCCATTGGTCTTGGCGTTCTTCTGGGCGGGTTGACGGGTGTAGCGATCGATCACTTCGTATACCAAGCTCGACATCGTGCGGCGCTTGCTCGAGGCGAGTCTCATGCTGCTCCTGAACACCGGCTATACAACGCTATGATGGGGAGTGCTGGTATCCTGGTCGGCTTGTTTTGGGTTGGGTGGAGTGCAGACAAAGGCGCGCACTGGGCTGTTGTTATGGTTGGAAGTATACCGTTCGCTTGGGGTAATTTGTGTCTCTTTGTGAGTAATGCCCATCATGTGAGGCTGTTGGTGTGAACTGACACTACCTGCAGACAAGTGCAGCCCTGTACATGACAGATGTGTACGGTCCACTCTACGGCGCCTCTGCTATAGCGGCAAACGGTATCATCAGATACACCCTAGGGGCAATTTTCCCACTCTTCACGGTACAGAGTAAGTTTGTTCTTGTTCCTACTGTCAAGCTGATTCTGCTTGTAGCGAATCAAGCTAACGATTGGTAGTGTACTCAGCCCTCGGTATAGGATGGGCCACATCGCTGCTGGGTTTCCTTTCGGTGCTCATGCTACCCATTCCTTGGGTCTTCTACAGATGGGGACCGAAGATCCGGGCACGGAGCCGATATCCAGTTGTCATGTGAGGTGCAATAGGAGAGGTACATGAGGGATAATGTCAGTGCTGGATGCAATAGATGCGCAATGTCTGCACTAGAGTTGGTGATTGTCAAATGAAAAAGAAAAACCTTTCATAGATTAAACAATGTGTATCCAAAGTCGAGTCGCATGTCATGGAAGAGAGAAGCTTGGAGCGACTATCGATAAGCACAGCTCCCAAACTCTCACCTCGCAACCCCCACCATTGCTCCCTACAACCACTTTCATAAACATCACAGTCCTTACCCACCATGTCCGAACCCACTGCCGACGGTGCTGCTGCACCAGAAACCCTCGAGGCCCTGACAAGCCGCCATCGCAAAGAACAGCGCGACCTCGTATCACGCGTAACGCAGAAGAAGAAGCAAGCCACCAAAAGGACACGCAAAGGCGTCAACGACGAATGCGAGCGCCTAGAACAAGAGCTGAAGGAGCGGCAAGCGGTCGAAGCAGCAGCACTGAGCGGCGAAGGCGGTGCACAAGTAGAGCACGATACAGAGTCCCCCTCGGAAGACGACACAATCGTATCCGCCCAAGTCGACAAGTTGAGCATAAACGGCACCGCCACACCAACAGCTAGCGAAAACAGCAGCAGCGGCGCCCCCAAGAAAAAGAACAGGCAGAAGGAGCGCCTTGCACGCCGCAAAGCCGAACAGGACGCCGCCATCGCCCAGGCAGAGCAAGAAGCCGCCAACGCGCCCAACCCACGCGAACTGGAACGCCAGCGCTTCGAGCCCGTGCTCGCGGACAAGAACCTGCAGTTGCACGAGATCAGAGCAGATGGACACTGTCTGTACGCTGCGGTTGCGGACCAGCTGTCCACGCGAAACCTCGACTTGACGCCTACCATCTCGCCCAAGATCACGACAGAGGGTCCGGCGTATAAGAGAGTACGATACGCGGCGGCTGGGTGGATAGAGGGCCATAAAGAGGATTTTGAGCCGTTTATGGAGGATCCGCTGCCAGAGCACGTGCGCAAGATTAGGGAGACGGGGGAGTGGGGTGGGCATCTGGAGCTTTTGGCGCTGGCCAAGAGCTACGGGGTGAGGATATGCGTGCTGCATAGTGACGGGCGGGTGGACAAGATTGAGGATGAGGGTGCAGGGGGTGAGAAGGAGGAGATTTGGTTGGGGTATTACAGACACAGTCACGGGTTGGGCGAGCATTACAACAGTCTGCGGAAAGTGGCGGAGAAGGCAGGAGAGGCGTGAGGTGGAATCGTGGTTTATTCTTGTTTTTGGAGTGTGGCAGATCTACGGGTGCTGCCAGACGCTCACGCAATCGCGTACCACGCCCTTGATGACACCTACGTCGTGTGTGCGGCGCGGTGTGTAGTGTGCTATCCTGACCAGCGCTTCTGGGCCCGCCGTGCGTTCTGTGGCCACGACTACGCCTCCCTCGTCGTAGGATATCTCCTGGCCTGGCTGCTTGAGCAGCTCTGCGTGGACAGTTGGCGGGAGAGACCACGGTGGGCCGCCAGAGGAAGCGGGCTTGTGGGTGGGAAACTCGAGACAGATGAGTGAGCCGCTCTCAGCCAGGAGGCCGGTGATGCGCTTCGCCCACGAAGGTCGTAGCGAAGGCGGGAGAGCACATAGGAACTGGCACGTTAGCATGTGCTGTGCCGTGCGACTTGCAAGCAGCTGGGAGCATCAAGGAACACATACCGTATTATCATAAATAACATCAAACCCACTCTCCTCGGCGCCAGCGTCCCTCACCCACTCATCCGCGAAGAAATCCCCAACCAGACACACTGCCTTGCCCTTCCCATGCCCTCCGTCCTTGGCATCGTACTCGTTCTCCAACTCTCCCGGCCCAGCATCCGCCAAATACCGCTCTGCCGCTTTCGCAGCATGCGCACTAACCTCGAGCCCATACGCATCATACCCATACGCCGCAAACAGAGCAACGTCGTACCCCTTGCCACATCCCGGAACCAGCACCTTTGCGCGCCTGCCGTTGCGGTCAACAGGACGAGGCAGCGCCACAGACGGAGGCGTTGCGCCCGGTGCTGGGGCGGCGGGCGTGGGATTCGCGGCTGGGGAAGCGGGAGGCGACGAGGGCGAGGACAGCAAGTCGATCAGCGCTGGGTTCGAGTATCCTCTGTCCCAGGGCAGGAAGGTTGCGGACTCCCACAGCGAGTCCCAGCCGGAGCCTTGGGCTGAGGGCGTGCTGTCCAGCGACGAGAAGTGGGTGCGCAGGCGGTCTTGGTTCTGGGTAGCCATGTTGTTAGGTTGTGGTGTGGTGTGTTGGGGAGAGTCAATGGCGAGTGTTGAGGCTTGGGGCTTGGTGCAGATGGGTGAGGTTGGTGTGGACATGGGGTGGTGGGACAGCGCTGGCTGGCCATGTACCCCGCCAAATGCAATGCGCGTCACCTCATCTTCGGCACCTCTGTCGTATGCGCGCGGCTGAGCTTGCAATTGTGTGATTTCGTTTTGAGACCTCGAATGCGATATTGTAGAGATAGCGAATAGTCTTTGTGGCGTGCAGTCTTGAGGTGTTGTTGATCAATAGGTAGTCAGCAGAACAATACCCGGATCCTTGCAATTGGCTCAAACTTGTACTTCTTGGCTCCAACGTTACACGACAGAGCTTAGAAGGAGAAAAAAACGGTTATACGGTCTTCTACCGAGTGAGCATGAACGACGGAGAAACACCATCGGATGTCACGATGCTCGACTCGCAGTACCGCCTTGATCCTTTCGGTTATCACCACCACCACAACCACCACTTTCCCCATGCTTGCATGCTTCCGCGGCATGTCACTAGCGCCGGGTATAAGCACAGCGAAACAGGGTTGCTTCCGCAATTCAAACCCCTTCAGGCATGCAGCTCGGCCATCAGACCGTCTCTGTTTCATTAGTGGGCCAGCTCGTTCGTCCACCATGGCGTTTTCAGGTCGGTTATGTCCCGTGTCTCTTCTGCTCAGTTCTTTCCTTCGAAGAACAAAAGGTGCTGAAACACCTCGACAAGGAAAAATACCACTTCTCGGAGCTTTGCACCGGTAGGCAGCTCAACCGCCGAGGCACCTGGAATACGCTGAATACCACGAGGCGAGGCGAGGCGATCGGATAACGACCAACAGCTCGGAAAAAGTGTGCACGCCCTATGGATTACGGCACCAAAACTCTCGACTGCTGCACCCATCGCTTCTCTGTCGAGTATGCCGGCCTCGAGAGCGTCGTCGCCAGCTCTGCCCATGGAGGATGGCTATGCGCCTGAGCAGCCGACCAAATGCATCCAAGACGGGAACAAGTCCGATTCCCAAGGCACCTTCGGCTCTATTCACGAGAGCGAGAATGATTCCATCTCCGTGCACTCGCACGCATCGACTACTCCAACGGTTCCCCAGAACGAGAAGACTCGGCCTACCACGCTGGCTCGCACTGCATCTGTAGTCCCAGAGGCTGTCATTGTGCCTCGTTCAGAACGCCGTGGCTTGCTTGCGCGCTTTGCACTGATTCCGGAAATTGAAAACTCATACCACTATTCGCCGAAGACGAAATGGTTCCTGACTTTTGTCATTGCAGTGTGTGCCATGGCTGGTCCTATGGGAAGCGCTATAGTGATGCCAGTGCTGCAGGACATTTCGATTGCGTTCGATGCCAGACATGAAATCACCAACATGAGTGTTGCTGTGTACATGCTCAGTATGGCAATCTTTCCCTTGTGGTGGTCGAGCTTCAGTGAGCGTCTAGGGAGACGTACCATCTACATCACCAGCTTCATCCTCTTCGTCATCTTCGCCGTACTGTCGGCCGTCTCCACCAACATCGCCATGCTCATCGTCATGCGTGTGCTCTCGGGAGGAGCTGCGGCGTCTGTGCAAGCAGTAGGCGCCGGAACCATTGCAGATATCTGGGAAGTGCGTGAACGAGGTAAAGCCATGGGCATCTTCTATCTCGGACCTCTCTGCGGACCACTGTTCGCTCCCATCATTGGCGGTGCGCTTGGCCAGGGACTGGGATGGCGGAGTACGCAGTGGTTTCTGGTCATCTACGGCTGCTTGACCGTCATTGCCATCATCTTTGCTCTGCCTGAAACACTCGCAAAGCAGCACGTCACCAAGCCCGAAGCAAGGCCCGATCTCACTCGGACGACTACGCGCACGTCCACCGTTGCTCGTACGAAGTCAGTCCTCGCCCATCTCAATCAGATCTTCATACAACCTCTTACCATCTTGGCTTGGCTGCGCTACCCGCCTGTTCTACTCTCAGTGTACTACGCCAGTATCACATTCGGCAGCTTGTATGTTCTCAACATCTCCATCCAAGCCACCTTTTCCACCCAGCCTTATGGATTCTCCACGCTCATCGTAGGACTGTTGTACATCCCGAACAGCGCTGGCTATCTCTTATCAAGCATCTTCGGCGGCCGCTGGATCGACAACATCATGCACCGCGAAGCGCGCAAGGCAGGCAGATATGATGAAAAGGGCAAGCTAGTCCTGCGACCGGAAGATCGTATGCGAGAAAATGCATGGATAGCTGCTATTCTATGGCCTGGCGCGCTGATCTGGTACGGGTGGACTGCAGAGAAAGGAGTCCTCTGGATTTGTCCTATGATTGCGAATTGTATGTTTTGGCCCTCGAGGTATTACGGCTTAAGTTCTTGCTGACCCATGATCCAGTCTTCTTCGGTGTCGGCTCGATGCTGATCTTCTCCCTCGTTTCCACCATGCTCACAGAGTTCATGCCGAAACGCGCGGCTTCCGGTATTGCCCTGAACAACTTGTTCCGCAACATCTGCTCTTTTACCGGTGCCATGGTGGCAGAGCCCATACTCAGTGCTATTGGGAATGGCTGGTTGATGACCATCTTGGGCCTCTGGAGCATCGTCACGGGCTACATGGTCCTGGGCGCCATGCGGAGGTGGGGCGAGCAGTGGCGTGTGAAGATGGGAGAGAGCATAGGCTGAGAAGTGTGGAGCTCGTTTGCTATTCTCTTCACGTGGAAAGTGCGACGCCGTAGCTGCAAACGCCGTGCTTGCACCTTTACGATTGCACATCGACCACGACCACGACCCTGCTCCTCATCTGAGCAGCGCGCTCATTGCAAACCATGCCGTTTCGCGACAAGGACTGGGAGGATTTCCAACGCGATTGCGACTTCTTCCCAGCATACACTGACTACATCTTCGGTGTTGACACACGTCTTGAAGTCGCTGATCAGCCAGGTCTGCACCCGCAGATTTACAATGTGTCACCACTGCCTCGTCAGCGCCTCTACGGTTTACCTTCGCAAGCGCAACACTATGACACATACGGTGTTGTATCGACGATGGCTCAGCAGTATAATTCACCTAAAGCACTCACGAGAGGCGAGTCGGTCTTGCAATCTCCTCCCCAAACGCCAACGCCACTGCCGTTAGAACCCTCTGTGCCGAGTCTATCGATGGCTCTCCTACGTCCCGGTGAACTCGTGGCCGATCCTCAGTATGACTGTATTCCTCCACACGAACGCAGTGTCATCAACAAAGGAGTTGCACAAGCTTGGGCTTTACTCAAGAGCGACGCTATACCTACACAAAAAGCGAAAGCAGCCGACTATCTCAGAAGCATGTCGCGTATAGTATGGAAAAAGCTGCAGGAATACCAGAACCATACATCTGCAAGTCCAGAAGTCTTGACAGCAGCAGTCGATGCAGAGCAAGAAGTAGAAATGGTCAGGGAATCATACGCCATCCGCGACAACTCGCAGCTCGCTTTCTACGTCCAATCACGACTTGTGCAGCTATGGACCTGCACGCAGCTCGTCGCCATGCGAGACCAACCAAACGACCCGACCCAGCTGGCTTTCTTCCAACAGGCACAACAGTACCTGATAGCCTTCCGAGCATCCGTGCCACCAGAGGGCCGCTACTGGGTCGGTCTTGTAATGAACGAGATGCTCCGTCTGCACCAACAAGGTGAAGATCCATTGGAAGTACTAAACAACATGCCGAGCGTGGAAGCCACATACGGCACGACACCGTAGTGCGGCCTACTGTTCTGACGCCACAGAAGGAAGGGAAAGGAACCATATATCGAGAGTGGGAGTAGAGTAGGTTTCCATTCATCAATAAACCCACAAATGAGATCATGATACAAACATGTACAACGTAACGTGCCTTTCTCTCCTTCACTCACTCACTCACGCACTAGCGCCGTAGCTCCTAACCTAAACCCACATACACCTTCCTTCCTTCCTCCCTTCCTCCCAAGCCAACAACAGTAACGTCACCATTACCCTCCCCGCTTGGCAATCATCCGACTCATTTTATTCTCTCCCCCCTTCTCACTCCTACTCTTTTCACTCTTTCAATACACTCATTTTTTATGCTGTTTCTACCTCGTCGGTATCGGTGTTGAGGGGTTTTATTGTTGATGACCGCTTAATGATACGGCGATGAAGCACCCTCGCTTGTTGCGAAGCTCAGGAGTAGCCACCATGCTTTTCGTCGATCTGTTCGAGACTGGCTCGTTATGATATGTATCTGTACTTGCTGTTGCTGTTACCAACTGATCTGGGATTCGAGCAGGTGAGGTTTGCGTGTCTAATTTAGCTGCTGATGGCTAATGTTGTGTAGGATGATCTGGAACTCGACACCACACGCTCGCACGTCTTGGCCTCGACGTCTTCGCCTCGATAGTTCAGCACCACTGTCATCGCCAATCTCAGTCTCCAGCCTGATCGACCCGTCTCGCCTTATGGACGAACTTACGGGGCATGCAACATGCCATGGTACCGGTCACGGCGCTGGGAGCTCCTTTACCGGAGTGTGTTAGCAGAGCGGTAGGGCTGCTTACAACAGGGGACGGCAAGACGGGAATGCAGGACGTTTCGACTTGAAGCTTTACGGTACCTTCGGGGCATGGAACATGTCAGACTGCTGGTTGATAGGGCTCCTTTGCCGGAGATTGTCGGCACAGTGGAGGAGGGACTGTCGACTTTGGCAGACTTGGAACGCGACTTCGAACATGCAACATGTCGTCGGTACTCTCTTCGTAGCGGGAGCTCTCAAACGAGCACGGCGATGCCAAGTCTGCCACATCTCACTACGCCACCGATCGCTGTTCACTGGAGGCATGCAACATGCCGGGCTCAAGAAAACGATGCACTCTTGCAGCACCACCTCCTCAACCGGAGGATGTCGGCACGGTGGTGTGGGTACGAACATTGCTGTTCACTAGCAATGGTTAGGGATATGGAGCACGTAGGGCTTCGAGGGTCGTCTTACTACTTGAGCAAGGGTCCCTAACACGGGTACTTTGGGAAAGGCAGTTTGTCTACACGGGTAAGACTAGAAGTTGGGTTGGTGAAAGTACATGCAATCTGGGGCATCGGATCTCGTGCACCGGAGAGCGTCCGCAGAGGGGGCCTGTCGAATGTGTACTGGGATAGGGTTGGTGCATGGAACATGCAGGGCGGGCTTATTTAGAAGCGAGCAGGGAGCTCCTTCGTCGGAGCGCGTTGACGGAGTGGTGGTGCTGTCACTATAATGGATGAATAAACCGATGATTCCGAATGAGCTTTACCTGTGTATTCTTCATCTCGACCCCTAGCTAAAGGTCTATAGCATCGAGGTCACACATCGTCGAAGCACAACGAGGAGCGGAAGGGAAGGGATAGACCATGCATACCCAATGCATTCAATTCAATTCGATTCGATTCAATCCGATTCATTACACGGCATATTTCCACCAGCTCAGCAACCTACTCTGATCTGTCCTCTTTCAGCGCTGGAAGATGAAAACTAAACTACACTACCACACCAAGCATCCATCTATCGCCGAGAAACACCAATGCTGAGTTGAACTAAACCATGAACCATGAACCATGAACACCCCACCGACTACTTTCCTCCTCTTCTCCCTTTTTCGTCTCTTCTCTCCGTTCCCCCCGCCCAAGTTTCCCAGAGATATAAAACGCCCGCATTGAAGAAACAATATATATTACCGCAAAGTTCTTTTTTTTTTTTTTTTTGGTTTGTTCGCTCGCTCGCTCGCTCGCGTCATAGCACGATACTTGAGCTCAGACATGGACATGGACCATGCAACCTTTTGCTTACTACCACTACCACTATCAAACCCGCATTGGACATGTATCCAACAGCATCATGTCATAGCATTTCATCTTGACTTGAGTGCATGAGTTCGAGACAGACACAGACGTCTAGTCCTCACTTGCTGCGCCTAGAAAGTCTCGCTCCTTTCACCGTCGCTTCCATCCAGCGACGTGCGGTAGCTGAGTAGCGACTCTGTGTCTGCGACGCTGGCAACAGGCTTACGGCGGATTACTGTGTCGTCTCTGTTGAGGTCCTGTTGTTGGCGCAGAGGAGAGCCCGGTTGGGATGCGTAGTTGTTCATCTGGCCTGGGGCGGGCGAGCGGGGGCCCATGGGACGAGGTCCGGTGATTTTGCGCTGCGGCGAAGACTGGGCTTGGGAGGCGCGGAGGTGCGCTGAACTGGGGCGGGGCGAGGGTGTAGGACTCCCCTGTAGGGTGTGTTAGTAGGGGTTTCTTTGCAGTAACGGCTGTAACACTTGGTGTGTTGGAGAGGGGGGACAACTTACCCTCAATCTCCCCGAATCCGTCTCCAAACTATATCGCACCTCGGCGATGGGTGCCAGTGGGGTGAGCACCCCTTGGCTGCCAAACTCATTTGGACTACTGTACATTTGTCTTGTCTGGCCGTAGCCTGCAAGCACTCCACTAGTGGGCGGAATCAATGGCCCGTCGTCAATCACTTTCTGACTCTGTGCAACGCGGCCGGTTTGTTCAGATGCGGAGTGTCCGCTATATCCTCCGTCAGAAGAAATGGGCGACAAATTGCCCTGATTGTAAGACGCAGTACCGGCGCTCATACGGTTGCGCGCCAGACTGGGCATGCTACCCCACTGGTCGTAGTCTGGAGACGTGACACCACTGACGCCACTAATCTGACTGGGTTCGTACACTTGAGCCTGAGTCTCGAGGTGGTTTTGATGACGGCCAGTGGGACCGGCACGTGGCTGCGGGTGCTGCAGGTTGAGGCTGTTGCGGTGGGCTTGGTACTTGGGGTCTTCCATCTCATACTGCAGAGCTTCTTCAGGAATGAGCGGCGATGGCGAACGCACAGAGCGATCGTCTGCGGAGCGGAAAGAACGGTCGTCACCAGTGCGTGCAAGCGAGGCTCTGGAACGCAGGCGATCGTCTGCGCGGTCTCCATTCTGGGAATACTCATCGTCATAGGAGTCGTAACTCTTCTGAGATGAAGAGCGGGAGTGCGAGGAGTAAGGGCGCTTTTCTACGCTGTTGCGTGGCTCGGTGGATGATGTTGTCTTGGACCAGCGCGAGATCTTGGGAATACCAAAGATGGAAGAAGAGTTGGACTTGTGTTTGTTCTTCTTCGATGTTTCTTCTTGGCTTTGGCTCTGTGTCGTCCTCGATGCTTGGGGTGGCGTCTTCTCCTGCGACAAACTCCTGCTGTGGAAAGCTTCTTGTGTGGGCGTTGTCATACGCTCGCTGTTCTCGTACCGGGGCTCACGCTCAAGGTACTCCTCGTCATCTTCGTGAACTGTGCTGATGCGGTTTGTCTGCACAACATCGTATCCAGAGTGAAGGTCATTGATGCGGCGCGACGAAGATGCTGGGTTTGACAAGTAACCAGACTGGTTCGGCGATGAGGCAGTGTTGGCGCGGCCCTCTGGTTCATAACCAGGATCCCCGCTAGCCCTCAGGTTTTCGTAAGAAGTAAGGCTATTTGAGCGGTTGTTTTGATCCAGTTGCATTTGCTGAACGTGCTTCAAGCCCTCCACATCGCCAAGCAGCTGCATCAGCATAGCCTCGATGTTCTTGATATCGCTGTCACCCTTGAGACTGAGACCCTTCAAAGCACGTTTGAACACGTTCTTCTTCTTCGCCTCAGCCTCCATATCGTCTGAGGATGATCGAGGAACGCGCGGCGACCCAAATGGCTGTGGTTGCGGTCGTGGGCCTCCAAGAATGCGTTGTTCGGCAACGTCGACCCTCTTCTCTGTGGTGTTCATGATCATGTTGTCCTGCACCTTGATAAAGCCCTTCAGTTCATCCAGCTGGTTACGCATCTCTGCTGCAGAGCGAACAAGTGTAACCAAGATTTCGGTATCTCTCGCATTGCGTTGTGCGTCGCGAACGGTCAAGTGATCCATGAGCGCAACAATGTCCTTGGACTGGATACGATCGATCCCTTTGCCAGTTGCGGCGTCGTAAAGAGGAGAAGCCATGCCATGGGAGTTGCCACTGAAGTGACGACCATGTTTGGCATTGGTAGCAAACATATCGGGACCGCCGAGCTCTGTGTCATCGTAGTCATCGGCAAACTCATCATCAAAGACCTTTGAGTGGTTGAGGTTTTGAGGCGTGTAGCCTTCACGTTGGTTAGCTGACTGGTATCCCTCGTCTTTCCATCCAGCTGCACCAGACAGGGGCGTGCGGTTGCTCTGCGCGTAGCCAGTGTGCTCATCTTGACCTTCAAAAGACTGACCTGTGTAAGACTCAAGGTCGTCTTCAACGGTGGGCTGATGTCGTTCATCAATCGATGGGCTGCGGTTGTGCAGATGATGAGCAGCAGCAGCAGAAATGGCAGCTGCGCCGGCTCCAGCACCAATAGCACCGTTCTTGTTGAACGAGTTCATGCTGGATTGACGTGTTGATGTACGCTCATGCTCTTCTTGACGATGCATCATGTTGTCGTTGTGATCATAGTAACCATCGCCTCCAAGCGGTCCTTGGATGATTGAAGGGTTGGTTGAGATCTCAGACTCGTTGTCAAGGCCATACCCAATCTCTGGCATCATGTGGTCCTCAACAGGGAAAGCACTGTGATGCATTTCAGGCTGGTCCTCGAACGACTGAGCAAGACTCTGCCGAGGCGAGTTGTCTTGTCGTGGCTGGTACGCTAGGGCCTCTGCCTTATCACGAAGCGCGCCCCATCGCTCCCCACTGGGGATCTCGTCCTCTCGAATGTGCAGAATCCTGTCCTCGCTTGGCGCAGGACTGACTTGCGACAGACGACTCTTCTTGAGGGGACTCGACATGGGCTCCCTTAGTGGGCTCGAAACAGTCGAAGAACGAACACTGACGGTTGACGGATCATGCAGCGAAGCAACAGCCGACTCCACGGCAAGTGGAGTATGAACGTACTCGGGGCTAGCGCCAACCTTCCGTATATCTTGATGGGTGAGGTCTCCCTTCTGCTCATGATCGAGATACTGAACATCCTCACTGTCATCGGTATAGTTGGTCATGCGCTGATAGTTGACTGGGTAGTCTTGTGACAGCTGAGAGCTCTCTTCCAACTCCCTTCGATACATCTCATTCTGCTCGTGGTTTTGCTCGAAGAACAGTTCTGCATCTCGGGGGGTCTGCGGTGTTTGTGGAGAGCCAAGTGTGGACCTTACGCTCTCGAGGTTGACGCCCTGGGGCCGCTTTCGCGTGCGGGCTGCTTTGGTACTCGCAGTGGATTCCAGTGATCTGATCGAGAGATTCGAGGGCTGTCGCTGTGCTTGTCTTCCCAGTGATGATACAGACGCACTGCTATGAACCGATCGCAGATGACGAGGCGAACCGTTGTTTTGCACGTCTTCACGGTAGCTAGCCTCGCTTTGAATAGGACTAAGACCGCGAGTCGGCGTTGTGCCGATAATCTCGTAGTGAGATGCCTGGGTTTCTGAGCGCTCAATGGCACGAGCCTTAGCCGCAGCTGCAGCTTCCAGACTTGCTGAGCCAACACCTCTCGATCGAGATCCATAACTCCTATCACTCATTGGAGACTTCATACGAACATCATCGAAAGAATGGTTGCTGTGTGCGGTACCAATGGTACGTTGAAGGGCAGTCGGGGTCGTCCTTGTAGGAGTGTGTGGTGCTGGCGAAGGATATCCTCGCGGCACCTCTCGAAGAGGCGTCTCTGCACCTGTGGTATGAGAGGACTTTGAAGTCGATCGAGAGCGTCCTTTCGTCTCAGTCTCGGCTGACAAGATGGAATCTCGTGTGAGCTCAGAGCCCTGATGTTCGCTCTGGATAAATGGCAGAGGTGGCACGTCTTTGACATACTCCTCTTGTTCCACACTTTCTGACACGCTATGACTTCTACTGCTCCGAGAAGAGTGCTTCTTCCTATGCTTGCGCTCTTCCGCCTGCTCTTCACGTGATGTATGATGTTTCAGAGCTGCAGCGGTAAGCCCAGAGGCCGCAAGTCCAGCAATCTCTGCGTCGCGTGCGGCACGGCCACTTCTCCTCTTATGAGAATCCTGACGTGAAGTCGTCGTCTTGGTGATTGAGTCTGCGTAACTGCGATCTGAAGTGGAGCCGCGGCTGGACCTGCGTTCTTTGCGACTCGAGCTTCCAGAAAGGACTTGGCCAGGACTCTCTTCATCACGGTTGAGCACAACTTTGGGCTTGCTGCCGGTGATGTTCGGTACGCTCGAGGACTTGGAAACACGTCGTCTTGAGGTGGATGGATCGCGAGAAGATGTCGTCTCGACAGTCTCAAATGTAGCACCGCTGTCGCGAGACATGCGCTCGAACTTGTCCCTGTTCTTCGATGTACGGTTCTCTTCCTTCAAGGCATTCAGTTCGGGCAGAATGAGCCGTCTGATTGCATCTTCGACCGTGGCGAGGAGTTTGGGGTTGTTGATCGACGATGTACCGGAGACGCCAGACCGTACAGATGCAATACCCGATCTGCGGTCTGCGTTGGAAGAAAGCAAACTAGATTCAGTGGCACTAATAGCGCTGATCTCGTCTTCACGGGGATCCTTGCTTCTTCGTCTGGACGATTTGCGGGGCGAAGACAGCTCATCCCTGCCAATCTTCTTCGTTTCCTTCGTCCTGCTAGAGGACATTTCAGCTTGCGCCTGTTGCTGTTGCTGCAGCTTCTCCATGACACGCTGTGTGATGCGGTCTTTGCTCATACTGCGGCTCCGTTGATGCTTGGGCGCTTTCAGCATGTCCTGTGAGTCGGCAACATTGGAGTCTGTGAGGACCGTGTCCCGCTCGAGACTCCTGCTCCTTCGACGCCCCGGTGGTCTGATCTCTGGTGTGCCTTCGAGCATGCTGTCGGCGGGCATGGAAGAAATGTCGGACGTCATGGGGACGAAGCGACCGCCGTTGCTGGACACGTCGCTGCCGTTGTTGAGGACTTCGATGTCGACGGGCGGCAACGACGAGACAGTGGAGCCGTCCGAGTACTCTTGGGTGTGGGTCTGGACGACTTCGTCGCGGCTCTTCTGTTGCAGCGAGATGCGGCGGGTGTACGAGGGCTTGCTGCTGTGGCGCGCGGTCTGGGTGAGGTGGACCTGGTCGATGCCCTGGCGGTTCTTCTTGCGCGACGAGGGCGTCACTCGCACGCGGACGCTGGGACGGGAGCGGGTCTTGCCGTTCTCTTTGCCAGCCTCAAAGTACTCGATCAGCAACGAGGCCTGGCTCGGATACTTCTTGTGGATGCCCTTTGTGGTGTTGATGGTGACGGGCGTGCCGTCTTCGGGGATGCTGTAGGAAGTCTTGTCGGTACGCGCGGAGACGTTTGTGTCGACGTCGTCGCGGAGGGTCGTGTCTTCGTGGTCTGCGGAACTGAGAGTCGAAGGTTCTGTCGGGGCCGGGAGGGGTGGTCGTTTGTCAAAACCCATTGTCGAATCCTAAAGGATTCTAGAAGACGGAGGGGTGGCCGGTCGCGAACATGGTCTGTGGTGGTGAGGGTGGAGCGACTGGTGTGTGGGCAGGCATGGGCTCAGCGAACGAGCGAGCGAACGAGAACGAGCTTCACGAGGCGCGTTGGCGAGTGGAGAGACGAGAAGTGGTGAATGCGTGTGGCATTCAGCACGCAGCGAGTGTCGTAGTGTGCGCGCGACTGAGTGGCGCCGTCTCAATCCAATGTCCAGCAAGCTCTACACCGTTGTTAGCATTGCGCGCACTCACTCACTCACTCACTATGGCGCAGACAGCACAACACAACACAACTCAACTACAACACCAACAATGCATGCTGCGCTGCGCCTCACGTGCAACAAACTAACCTAAAGTCGAGAGCGTGCTGCTCGCCGTCGCAAAAAGAAATGGGCCGTAGCAATGGACGTGGTCGGCAGCTCATGCGCCGGTGCGGTGTTGCAGCCCTCAAAAGACGCAAGTTGTTCGGGCGCTGTTCTGGGTGGATGCGGTGCTGGGGGAGTTGCTGGGGCGGCTCTGCAATCTGCACTAGGCGCGAAGTGAGTGCTCCCCTCAACCTCTCTCAACCAAGGCAGCTGCTTCCAGGGTCGATTTCGATTTCGATTTCCTCGTCACACCAGCATGTGACTGGATTCGCGGTGAATCACTCGCAGAAAGAGAGACGAAACTTGGTATGGTGATACACAGCGCACAAGGACCGAGTGCCCAAGTTTAGCTCTTCCCAGCCCCTCCACACGCCGCCCTCCATCCACCACACCCTCGTGGCCACTGCTGTCCCCTTGCACTGGCGATGCACTAACCGCGCACGAGTTGGCGCCCGTCCAAAGTGGCTGGGAAAAGAAGCTTTACTGTATCTTGCTTTGTAGCCCCCAACGCCCTCCATATCCCTCATCTCAAACACACTGAATGGCCCTCATCTACTCCATCAGTACGGCTGCGTCGTTCCATTTTGCTTTGCAGCGAGCACCCATCAGCGAGTGGGGGGATCGCTGGTGTGCACGCTGCTCTGAGCTTTTCAGATCATGACGCCGTCGCGGGCAGCCCGCTTTCGTTACCAGGGGGATGCGGCCGAGCCCAGCAAGAGCTTCGGTGGGGGCGCTTAGTGCCCGCCCTCCGCCACTGCTGTTCCGTGATTCGCCAACTCGGCCCTTGCACACGTTCACGCTTGACAACGCATCACCACCTCCCACATCCTTCACTCTGACTTTTGCCCAGAGACTCCATGTCATTCGGTACCGCTGCCGTCCTGCCATCGGTCGAATGACGCTCAACATCGAGCTGACTTGGCCGCGAGGATTTTGCCCTCTGCACTGCACGCGAAGACGTGAGCTGTCAAGTCTTGAAGTTGGCATGCGAGACGTCTTCTGCGAGCTGAGTGGTGGGTACGCCAGAAGCTAGAGACGGGTAACCAGCCACCCTTCACCGGTACTTTGCATGCTGACCTTGAGAATTGAAATGTTGAGCTCCTTCTGTCTGTTAGTCAGGTTTGTAGTCTCCTCTTTGTTATACAGCAAACAAGGCTGTAGTAGATCCTACTTGAACCCAGCAGTAGATCACGTGCATTGAAGCTTAGACTTTTGGTGCCCGCCAACACCACCTTCGGTATTCTGGTTGAATCATGTACATAGGTGCAGGACTCTAAGTATTTATAGATCAATATCAGAGGAAGTGTTACACACTTGCATACATCTTACAGTACTTTAGCGTGAGGCGAAGTGGAGTTTTCCAAGAGACCGCTGAACTACATGGCGCACGAGTACAGCAGCATCACACGAAAATAACAACTCAGACACCACTCATAACAAATCCCAATCTTCATTCCAACAAAGCAAATAGATGACCTCCATTTTGCATACGCCTAACACCCACCAATGCTACCCATCTTCGAAATTAGAATTTCTTTCCGGGCCTCATAGGCCTTCTCCCCTGCCGATCCTGCTGCGGCTGACTCCCATATGCCCGCCTCCCCTCAACCTTCTTGTCCCTGCTCAGACTCGCTCCGAGACTGATGTCGATTCTTGGCGGCGTGTTGAATCCAAAGCTCTTCGCTACCTTGACCAGATCCAGCTTGTGCACGTCGAACACGGAGCGCAGACTGTGCGATGCATACGCCTGCAGGTACGACCGGTATCCGTCCTTGGCTGACTTGTTGAGGTAGTAGTTCTTTGTGATGAGGGCTTCGAGTTGAGATTGGATATCTGGTATCGCGTTAGTATGGGATCATCTAGTGTATAGGAACTGGAGCACGTACTCAAGATCTTGTTGGCAGGAAGCTCAAACTCGACAAGTGGAACTCGAGCCTCCTTCAACAGCTTCAGAAACCCAATCTCACTTGGCAGCAAAAACATCAAACTCCTGCCCTTGCCCTGCGAGCCACGCGCTGTTCGTCCCACGCGGTGAATGTAGTCGCGCGGGTCATCAGGAGGGTCGAACTGGATCACCCAATCGACTTCGGGAATGTCGAGACCACGCGCAGCGACGTCGGTACAGATAAGTGTTCCTGAGGTAGCGTTGCAGAACTCGAAGAACCTGTTCGTGCGCGCTTGTTGTTTGAGCTTGCCGTGAAGTTCCAAGACGGGGAGGTCAATGTAGTTGAGTAATTCAGCGTAAAACTTGACGCTGTTGCAGCTGGAGAAGAACACAATGACCTTTTTCTTCTGGTGCTTCTTGAGGAAGCTGAAAAGCAGCCTGAAGCGTGTGTCCGAATCGCAAATCACATAACCTTGCTCGAGACCTTCGACTGTTGAGTGCTCTTTGCGGTAGTCTACGTTGATGTAGAGTGGGCCTGGCTTCAGCGAAATGCGCGCAAGATCCTCGACCTTGGTCGTCTGTGTCGCAGAGAACAGCATCGTCTGCCTGTCTGTGGGGAGAATCTTGATAATGCTGCGCATTTCATCCTCGAAACCGACTTCCAGAATACGGTCGGCCTCGTCGATAATCAAGCTCTTCAGGTTCTTGAAAACAAAACCCGGGGTGTTGTGCAAATGATCCAGCAGACGGCCAGGTGTTGCAATCAGCAGGTTTACACCCTTGACAAGCTTCTCGGCCTCTGCCCTCCTGTTCGCACCTCCAATGACGATTCCAAATGTCTGCGAGTGCTTCTCCATGAGCTCGCGCGCGACACCGAAGATCTGCAGAGCGAGTTCGCGAGTGGGCGAGACGACGATGACACCGGTACCGTTACGGGGCTTGAAGCGCATGGCTGAGAGCATTTCGATTGCGGGGATAAGGAAGGCGAGCGTCTTTCCACTCCCGGTCTTCGCAGCTCCAAGAACGTCCTTGCCACTGTCTTGGGTTAGTTGTGTCTCTATTCATGGTTGTGCAACTCATATACCTCAGTAGCGGAGGGATGGTCTTCTGCTGAATCTCGGTCATGGTCTCGAAACCCATAGACTTGATAGCCTCCATGGTGCGGTCCGAGAGCTTGAGCTCGGAGAAGAGCTTGGGATCCTCGACGGTAGGCATCGAAGTGCCCAGCGGCAGGTCATTCGGGTTTGCGCTCTCCTCCTGCTCGTCGCCAGACTCCTCCGCATCGGCCTTCTTGCTCTTCTTTGCCTGCTTGGCGATCTGCTTCAGCTCTGCGTTGAGCTGAGCCTCGTCCTCCTCTCCCTCTACTTCCTCTTCCTCCTCGTCAGAAACTTCTGCGACAACATCTTCGGCCTCCGGCTCGGGCGTGTGCTCCTTCTTCGCCTTCTTGCGGGGCTTGTCGGCTTTTTCTACGCCATTGCCGGTTCGCTTGGGTGCAGCAGCTTCTTCAGTCTTTTTGCTGCTGTGCTTGCGCTTGCGCTTCTTGGCTTCGATTTCCTGGGCTCCCATGGTGGCTGTTGGTAGAGAATGCGAAATGCAGGCTGTCGCGCAACTCGAACTTTTCGACCAGCTAAGCTAAGAAAAAAACTGTGGAGACGGCAAATGCGACCCTGAACCACCGACGCTATTCCAGAAGTAGGTGGCGCCGTCCGCTCTTTCATGAGCAACTTCGTTAGCAGCACGCAGAACCAAACACATGTTTTATTCATGTTGGGCAAGAATAGAAAGGCGAGACTTCAATATACACATTGGTAAAACTCAAAAGAGTCTCGATTACATTACGAATCTATCTTGCATCTAAAAGTGGGTATCTACCGTCACCATACTGCGATGCCATGCTATGCTTTGGTATCTAATATTGCGTGAAAAAAATCAAGTGTTTCGAAGTATCGATACCTTCAGCACCGGTCTATTCGTACAAGCTGCGGTCATTCGGGTCGTTCTTTGCTGGTGGAGGGGGTGCAGAGTGCGACTGCGTTGCTGGCTCGGGAGCTTGTGATGCCGGTGGCTCGCTCACGTTTGCTGGAGTTGCAGGCGCAGGATTTGTGGGCTGTGGCTGGACTGCCGGCTGCGAAGGCTGCGAAGCTGGCGCTTCACTCACATTGGCAGCTGTTGTCGAGGCAGGCTGTGGCTGTACAGGCAGCTGAGTGTTCGGTGGTGGAGAAGTGGGAGGGTGGTATGTCGGTTGGGGGGCTTGTGGTGGAGCTGGTGTGGCAGCAGCTCCTCGTTGCTGTTGCTGCATGACCGGTGCTGAGCCAACTACCACCCCATCCTTTGGCATATTAGTCGCATAGTAGCCATCGTGCTGTCCGTTCCCTGGCTGCGGCACCGCGTACACTGGTGTCCCGCCATTGGGAGGCTGGTGCCAGCCCGGCGCACCAGGGGGAGGAGGTCCGTAGTAGAAGACTTGGCCTGCCGGTGCCTGAGCCATAGCCGGGTGAAGTGGCTGGCCCTCTGGCACAATGCCAACAGTCTGCATGGAGAACTGGCCTAGTAGAGGAACGGGGTACCTGCGCCTGAAGCCCCAGGACCAGTTCTTGAACTTCTGGCCAGCAGGCATCTCTTTCCACTTCTGTTGCAGGAGCTTCTGATCTTCCTTGCTACGCGCGTCTTGCATACGAGTAAAGCACAAGACCCAGAGAGAAAGGATGACCCAGCAGACTGTGCCGCAGCGAAGAGCACTCTTGCCTTTCATCAAGCGTGTGTACCAGAGCCAGGACTCGAGGAAGCCAAGGAGGAAGATACCGGGGAGAACGGTAGCGATGACGATTATCCATGTCTTGACGCTTGTGCATCCACCAAAGTAGCATGTACGGTAATCCATCCAGGACTCATCGTTGCCGTTGGTGCCAGAAGATCCAGAGCTAGAGCCACCAGAGCCACCAGAGCCGCTGCCACGGCTGCTTGTGTATTGTGCGGGTGGAGGCGTGCATTCAGCGATGTAGTATTCATAGTAGTAGTCCGAGGTGCTTGTGAAAGGTGCGGCACCGGCAGTGAGGTACCAGGTATTGTACTCAATCACGTACGATCGATACGTGGATGTGCTGACTGCATCTGTTGATGTAGGCTTGAGTTGATCTGTGACCACTGTGGGAATGTAGGAGATGGAGGTTTGTGTGGCCACTGTGAAGGGAGTGGGGCAGCTTGCAGGGGCGGTCATGGTGACCGGCATGTAGTAGTAGGTAGAAGAGTATGTAGACGTTGTAGATGCAGTCGCAGTCGTGTATGCGTAGTAGTCGTTAGAAGAAACCAAATCAGAGTCTGCAACCGCACCATTGGCGTAATACATTTCGACAATAGCAACATCGTAGGAACTGGACGTGTACGATGATGTGTATGTCGCTGTGGCTGTCGGTGTTACCGAGGGCTTGATAGTTCGTGTGTATGTGTCGGTGTAGGTGCTTGTCCTCCCTGAATTATAAGTATAGACAGACGTCGAGATGTAGTCCATATACCGGACTGTTGCAGTCCAGAACATTGACGAGGAGACGCGGGTTGATGTATAGCCATAGTCGTAGAAGTCGTCCGAGTTTGTAAGTTGAGCGTTCACATTTGCAGCACCAAAGGCGAGGGCCGCAACGGCGTATCTGAGAGCCATGGCTCGTTGGTGGTACTCGACGTTCAGGACTGGTGTCGAACCTGTAAGGACAGATATCGTGAGATCAGCAGTTGGCAAACGTCAGGGTGTCAAGGCTACTTTAAACTCCTTAAGCTTAACGCCTGCCGCCTCTAAACAGACCCGTCCAAAAAGCGTTGACCGGTCGTAGAGTCACATCTCCTGCTACCTTGGCATCCTGCTGTTAGCCTTGCACAAATCGACTGTTCATCCTCTACGCGACCAATCAAGCAAGCTTCGCGACGCCTTTGTAACGCACTCGACCCAATCGCGTGGATCATAAGACCGTGAGTGCGGCGAACAGACCGTATCGACAAGGAAATAGCATTGCGGGAGTCGAAGCGAGTGTACAAACAACCTTTTTCGGCCAGCCCGGCAGGGTTAAGCGGAATTGGATAAGGTGTTTTAAGGCTACGCGACTCATCTTTTCCAATAACCCCTGCATGGATCATTGGATGCCTGAAGCGGCTCAGGGAAATTTTGCATCGCTGCGCCCCTAATAACTTTGCGACCAAATTGGACATGGACTCGTGCTCGTGATGCTCTCTTCGTCAGCATCATCAAGCGCTGTAGGTTCTGCGATGCGACATCGTGCACACCGACTGCAAGACGCTGCGACCTCTAAATGCGAAAGAGATGGCGTAGTGCGAATAGCATGAGGCCACAAAGCAATTTGAGGTCGGATGTGGCGTTCTATTCCGAAACTCTCGCACTGCAGCCGCGGGACAGAAGACTTGGCGATCAGCCAGCCCTATGAGGTATCGTGGCCAGGCACCAGGCCCTCATCCTATGAAAGACTCATCAACGGATAAATGCAACCTTCTATTTGTGGACGCAATGACCGGTGGATGTGATTGAGTGCTCAATGTTGCAACTGATGTATCCGAACGCAACAGGACATTATCTTGAACCTGTACGAAGAAGCTCATTTCTATTAGTTGAACACTTGTGCAGCACCACCTTGTGTAGCAACATGGAACAATACCACCACTATACTAAAGGACTACCTAACTAAGTGTAGGTAGTGAAAAGGCGTCATACTATTACTAGGTACTTTCTTGTAACTAGTAGCAGTGTTGCGTGCGTGGAGCGTCTGGAGTTTCCTGGTGTTCTTAGGAGGTATTTGGTCAATAAAAACGAGCTTCTTCGTGAGGTCGTTGATCGTCCGAGCTGGCTTCGCATTCGCCAGGCTATAACCATGTGTGCACACTCATGTGCTTATATCCGACCGCGGATGCACATGCACAACACCTGAATCGAGAGCGCTCTCAGCACCATCCTGCTAGGACATGCTGTCCGAATGGATCCAAGGCTAGTGATCCTAGCCTAACAAACGACAACGCTATCCTTCACACGAACAACCACGCCACACTCCAATTGCCAATTATGAAAACACAGAATTGTGACTGTAAGCGTGATGCTCTCCCTTCCCTTGTGCTCGTGGGCGCTGCTGACCCATCGCTAACACTTTGACCTTCAGTTGCGCTCGCTGATGCAATGGTTCTTGTCCTGCTTGCTGTCGTGGCTGGGAACAGCGCTGTACTCGTACTGCGACCTGAGCTGCCATACAGGAGCTCTGTAGCTTGAGGAGAAAGAACGATAGTTGTCCCATCGACGGTGATCGTGCCAGCAGCGGTCAGTGTTTGTCCGTCAATCACAAAAGTCGTACCAGTACCGGGTACGGCGGTATATGTTCGAGTCCCAATGGTCAATAAGGGCGCATTTGTGACGATGGGTGGAGCCCCTGCTACTAGTGAAGTAGTTACCCCGTTGATAATTAGTGCTGTTGCGCCTAGGGCGAGCGAGATTGTGGTTCCAGCTACGATAATGTCACTGCCTGGAGTGAGCAATGCGGTGCCGATCTGATATGAAGTGCCTGTTCCAGGAAGAGGTCTGAATATGCCTTTGCCAATGGTAAGTGTTGGCGGGTCAGTCTTTACGGCAGCGACTGCAGCAAGTGTAGTGATAGTCGTTGTGTAACCATCAATCACCAGAAAAGATCCAGAAGGTGCTAGGGAGAGAACTGTGTCTAATACTGTGATGGCTGCGCCGCCCGGGGCAAGAGTTTGACCAGAAACTACGAACGTTGGTCCTGGCGGGTTGTGGCCAGTAGATATTGCTGTAAATGTCGATCCACCAAATACGAGCTCTGGTTGTTTCTCAGTCATTTCTCCTGAAGTTGAGCTTGAAACCGGCAGAATTTGTGTTGAGCCTCCAATGACCACAAATGCGGCCAATGTGTCAAGGCTGATCTTTGTACCATCAACCACAGCAGTACCGCCTGGGGTCAATGTTTGTCCTGGTCCGATGAAAAACTGTGTGGCAGCATTTGGAACCCATATGGAGGGTCCGATTGTGAGAACTGGTGGTGCTGCTTGTGTCTGGGCAGTCGGGTCGACGAATTGTGGCAAGAGCGATGTGGTGGCCCCGATGACCAAAGCTGTAGCTGAGGGTGCAAGTGAGATAGTAGTTCTAAGAGCAAATGTGATTGGGATACCCCCAGGTTGTAGCGCCTGCGAACCAATGATTACACCTGAGGATGGAACAAGAACTACCGGCAGGCTCCCAAGGATACCGACAGTCTTCTGTCGTCCAGGACTGAGGTTTTGGGGTAACGACAACCATGTCCCACCAACAACAATCACAGTGGCTGACGGGGCTAGCGCAACAGGAGTGTCATCAACAGTAACGGCTGGTCCCCCGGGTAACAGAATTTGCGAGCCCACAACGACGATGGAAGAGGGGCCTATAACGACAGGAGCGGTTCCAACTGTGCCTACAGTCTGCGAAGCGGAGGGTCTGGGTTGCGACGCCTTGGATCCGTCGGCAATTCTCGTGGTTGACATGGGGTGTGTGCCCTGGTGTGTCTTGACACTATCTACCACAGGCGTGTTTGTAATGTCAGAAAGGTCCCAATCCGAGGCTACATGCGGCTGCACGCTTGTCATACTTTGATCGAAAGCCACTACTGGGGTGTCTTCTTCCCAACCGAGCGCCGTAGACTCCCAATGGACAATGCCAGGAGCAAAGGTTGGTGCATTGATATAGTACATGTTCACAAGTATGAGAACTGTGACAACAGCTTTCAGTTTTCCAGCATCGCATGCTGAGTGAGGTATATGCTCCAGGAACTCTTGAGGAACATACCCAGCAGCTATTGTGTCATGTTCAATCCCGTTTTTCCAGTATTCCTGGATGTAGATAGAACTCAAGTGCACCATCTCGGTGCTGTTCTGATATTCGACCTCGTATGCAGTAAACTGGACAAAAGGTGTAGCTGAGGTTTTGATGACGGTGGAATTGGGGGCTACGGAGATCAACGTAGTTGCAGAAGGTAGTTCATCGAGCAGAACATCGTACGAGAAAATTTCGTGCGTAGGTATTTCGCTGTTCGTAGGGATCGGTGGGACAGCTGTTCGATAGATTACAGCAGTGCTAGCGGCAGTTGGCTTTTCGGTGTACGGTAAGCACTCCCAGGCTGTCCAGTCCCACTCCATATAGGTAGCCCATCCTGAGGTACACGCATCTTCGGTCTCAAGAGCACTTACTGCATCGAAAGATGTAGTATGTGGCAGGAACGTATACGAGTCCTTGTGAGAGAAATTACCCCAGACACTCGTGATTGTTGCTAATGCATGACTGTATACTGGTGGATACCACCACTCGATACTGGCATCCGGAATGTGGACAGTACATGATGCATTCGATGTTCTCGAGGAGGTCTCGAGGGGCACGTTAGAAGTGTTGGCTGACTTTAGGCCAGTACCAGTAGGCCTACGATCCACGTAGCTGGTGGAAAATGCTGTACCAGAGGTGTTACCATAGAAAGTGGCAGCTGCTACCGACTCTAAAGCTGTCGCAGCTACTGTTATCGAAGAATTAACCGTTTTGGTATCATTGGGGTAAGGGGCGCCTTGATGGTTTGATCAGCAACTACAGGCAGAGCTTGGAGGATTTGATCTTACCAACGTGGTCCGCGCTACCGCGGCCTTGGAACCTAGCGGATCTCGATATGGATGCCAAAAAGAGAATAACGAAAGAGCATTGCAGACTCATGCCTTTTGCGTGAAGGGTTGCTCACGCAGGCATGCTGCGTATTGAAGCGAACGTCGTAGTGATAGAACCAATTCGAGCGAAGTTAGGAAGCATGGAGTCCAGCAAGAGGAGCGGGCCAACACGTTTTAGTTCCGTCTCTTCGTGATAGTTGTTCAAGGAAGGATATGAATTGTTGACTAGATCAAGCTGCTGGTCGGTGGGGGCCGTAATTCACATTCTCTTACAGTAAGTTACTTGCACATAGGCTTACGCTTTGCACGTTAACGGCGGCTCCCCACCAATGACTTGTTCGTGCTCTCAGGCGCTTGACTCTGTGAACTTTGATTACCGTCGGCTGACTGGACACAGCTGTGCTTGTTGACATCTTTCCCTGGGGTACAAGCCACCCGGACCCGGCTGTACCATTCCCGACATGGTAGATTGCTTGTATTTGTGCGCCCCGCAGACGGCCCACCCATGTAGGTTGCGCGACGAAGCGTCCATCCCTTACTGATTGCAGTTCATGTCTGTGGCGTGGATGAGGTTAACGTTTATGCTGCTGTGCACAACGCTCACGTTATGGTATGAGTAAGATTGACACCACGTTTGCTTCTGCAGGTGGCTCCAGAAGCAAGGTATGAGAACCGAGTGAATGGATGTCGCGCATGCAAATCAGACGGAAAGTCTGGTGTAATGTTGGCATGCCAGAATAGGCGCACGGTTCGCGACGAAAACACTCAAGTGAGGAGAACCAGGAGCGACGTGGCTGCCGGCCGGCTTGCCACAGACGGTTGCTGAGCGCCATGCCGCGCGCTCCATAGGCACAGACGATCGAGGTGAAGGGTGTGGAGAGCTACCTGCTCGAAGTTGTAGTGAAGGTAAGTTATGATTTGCATGCAACCAGTGTTGCTCGCACGGAAGCGAAGGGGTGATCCTAAGGCTGTAGCCCACAACGCGCAACGGACGGCTGCTTTGTAAACGATACACAGAAAGCCGCGGCAGGAAGTTGTTTATCGCAGCATGCCAGATGCCGCAGGCCAGCAGCGAAGTCGCATGACTCAATGTCTGGAGAGAGCTGAACGCTGCGTCCAGAGCGACCAACGCCGTTAGGGCGGCGTGCCTTGGCTGCGAAGGAATCTTGGACTTTTGACTGACGTCCGTTCCCAACACCCGTCCTACCTTACATAGTACAGTCTGTTCAGTCTTGTCGTCGTTCTTTTCCATCTCGTACCTGTGCTACTAGAGATATTAGACAATGTTGGAGTGGTGATACGCTACCATTGTCGAGGCTGCAGATGTTTGGCTGGTCGCGCCTTCCTCCACTCGCTCACTCGCTCCACTACGGCGCTAGTGCCATGCTTCTCCACCGCCGCGGCCGTTGCGCCAACCTTACGACAGCGCTTATCTTGTCGACATTACTTTCGCTATGCTCGGCCGTCTATGTACAGAAGAATACTACTGATACGCCGGGCTATACTCTACTTGCAGGAGTGTCCAGTGTCCCCTCACCCGTTACAGTTTCACCAAATCAGGATTGGGATGGCGTTGATGGAGCATGGAATACCTTCACACTCCGTATGGGCTCACGAGAGGTGATAGCTCGGGTGTTGGTGTCAACAGCAAGTCAGCAAACCTGGGTGGTGAACCCTGAGGCTTGCGAGGCCCAGTACACAGATCTAGCGAACAACTCTGTCGTGACAAAGCTGGATCCTGACTGCGAGGACAGCCGCGGCAGAATTTTCAATACCACAGAGTCAACCTCGTGGAAGACTCAAGGATTTTACGAGCTCTGGGTCGGCCAAGGTCTGAGAATTATGGGCAATGGCTTCTACGGTTATGACACGGTCAGACTTGGTATTGAAGGAGAAGAGGGACCAACTGTGAACGACACCATCGTTGGCACCATCAGATCAGCAAACTTTTGGTTAGGCCACCTAGGCTTGCACCCAAAGACAACGAACTTCAGCGAGGCATTGGGCCCCGTGCCCAGCTACATGACGAGGCTTTTTGAGCAGGGAAGTATTCCGAGTCTGTCCTTTGGCTACACAGCAGGCGCACAATACCGTAAGTCATCATGGAATTGCTTCATGATCCAATACTAAACAGACCAGACGAAGGGACATTCCTCGGCAGCCTTACTCTCGGTGGCTACGACTCCTCGCGGTACATCCCCAACAACCTTTCTTTCGTTTTTGCACCCAACAATGAGCAGGATCTGACAGTCGGGCTTGCTGGACTCACTGCCAGTACCACAACTCGACCCAACATCGACCTCCTCAAACAGAACGACGTAGCCATGTACATCGATTCGACTGTGGCAGAAATATGGCTACCAGAGGAGATCTGCAAAGCTTTCGAAGAGGCGTTCGGACTGATATACGACAACACCACCAATCTCTATCTCGTTGATGATCTTTTGCACCAGACATTGAAAGCGCAGAATCCCAATATTACCTTCACCTTCAATCAACCATACACGTCAAACGAGACTGTTCAGATTACGTTACCGTACGGTGCATTCGACCTGGATGCAAAACCACCCTACAGAGGCTTGAACGAATCGACACGATATTTCCCGCTGAGGCGTGGTAAAGACAAGAATCAGTGGATTCTAGGCAGGTCTTTTCTACAAGAAGCTTACATATCTGTGGACTGGGAGCGTGCTCGCTTCTCAGTCTATCAGTGCGATTGGAAATACGGCAAGCCAGCTCAGATTGTCCCAATCGTCTCTCCCATGTACGCGAAGGTTCTCGATAGCTCGAAAAAGACGACAGAACTCTCAATAGGGACTATAGTTGGTATTGCTATTGGCAGCGTGTCTACGGTGATGTTAGTAGCTACAGTAATTGCCTGGTGGTTCTGGCATCGACGTCGCAACGCGGTGCAAGCCAGGTATACAGCGGGAGTTGCGAGGAAGAGATCTTCAGCCAGTACCGACGAAGCACCATCCTCACCTGTGAGAGAGAAAGGACCCAACATTTTCCCGAAAGCCGAGCTCCCAGGGGAATCGAACGTTAGCCAACACGAGTTGAGCACCGAAGAAAAGGAAAAGGGCGTCGATGATGTTGCTGAGATAGACAACACCGAACGACCTATCTACGAGATGCTTGGAGATGTCCCAGTCACTCAAGAAGCCGGCGGACGCCAACTATCCGAGAAAGAAGGCATGATGGTGCGAGCAGGGAACATCAATGGCGTTGATCCGAATGCAGGCAGCGAGCCCGTATCGATGAACGGTTATACGAGGGCGGCTGCTGTAGCATCTCTGGACGATGTTGCCATGTTGGATACTCGGCTAGCAAGCATTGGTGTATCACCCGTCACGCCACGAGCCCCTAGAGATGGAGCGCTGTTGGAAGCAGGCGACACGTTCTTCCAAGGACCGCCGCCATACGGACGAGGGGGCCATTCGGTGGAGGAGTTTTTTTCTCCCATTTCTCCTCTGGATGCGCCGACTTGCACAGATGCCTCGAGACGGCGCTTCTCTTACGAGTCATGATTTGTAGTGGGACGAGCTCTTGGCACTGCATGTAGGCAACCTTTATGGATTTTGCTCTGGTGTTAGTAGCATGGGTGGGGATCGTTTGCACTTTAGCGGTACCTGGCGTTACCCGGACGGCGGGTACGGCGTGTGAGATTGTGGATCTTAGAAGCACGAGGCTGGCGTTTGGATAGCTACTAGGTACATGTTGAGGGCTGGGCTGATTTTTTGCGAATACCCTGGAACTTGTGGCAGCCAAACTTTTCAAGCAGCAATGTTATTACCGAGAAAGCTCTAACTCGCTTGTACGAATCTGATACGTACGCAGGCTGGGATAATACGAGGGCAAAGTTCCGGTTGGAGCAGTGAGACGGCCCATCCGTGGGTTCGTCGGGGCGGCCGGAAGGAGCGAACGGTAGGCAAACGGTGATGGAGCTCTAATAGGAGATGAGGGCTGTGGCACGTACGTC
Source organism: Neodidymelliopsis sp. IMI 364377 (assembly GCA_027946375.1). NCBI lineage: Eukaryota > Fungi > Ascomycota > Dothideomycetes > Pleosporales > Didymellaceae > Neodidymelliopsis > Neodidymelliopsis sp. IMI 364377. The sequence goes on from JAPEUT010000002.1 coordinate 214,331, forward strand.
AGTTGTGGTTGCTGAGGTGCTGGTGTGTGGTGAGGGCCGGGCAGAGCGGTCTGCTAGGCGTAGGACGAGCGGCGCGTTGCCGGATTGGGGTGCAGCTGAGGAGCGCGATCCAGTCGAAGCCGTGCAAGGCAGGGGAGAGGCACGAGCGACGACCGCTTTTTCTGTGGTGTGCCATGGTCGACTGCTTCCCCAATTCTTCTCGTGTTGGGGGTTGCTGTGCGGTGAAGGATCTGTGCAGGCGATTGTCTGCATCCACACGTGCAAAGACCTGCTCTGCTCTGCTCTGCTCTTCTGCGCGCTCTGGCTGCTGCTCTAGTTTCGAGTGCCGCCCTGCCCTGTCTGGCCTGCTCCTGTTGCCCTATTGCTGCGTGCCACTGCCTGTCATCAATCACGCTCGACCACGCTCTGCCGCAGCGCCTAGAGCTTGTCTGTTGTCGTATATCACCCCAGCAGCCGCCTGCGTGAGCCCGTCCTCCTTCCTGATCGACCGCTGTGCAATCTCAACCTCAATCTCCAGCGACGCCCGCCCCGCGCAGCCTCGCAGCCTCGCCGCCGTGCCCCACGACGACCCCGCCGACGCAGCATCGCCAACAACAACAACAGCATCGCACCAGCACCAGCACCTGCTGCAGCTGCCTCGACCCCCGCCGCCGCCATGTCCGACCTCGCCAACCGCAAGGTCTTCAAGGTCTTCAACCAGGAGTTTGTCGTCGACGAGCGGTACAATGTGACAAAGGAGCTGGGTCAGGGTGCCTATGGCATCGTTTGGTGAGGAGCTCCTGCCTGCCTGCCACCTGCCACATGACACCTGCCACCTGCCATGCTGACTGCTCTTTCCCTACAGCGCCGCGACCAACAACCAGACCGGCGAGGGCGTCGCCATCAAAAAGGTCACCAATGTCTTCAGCAAAAAGATCCTCGCCAAGCGCGCCCTGCGCGAGATCAAGCTGCTGCAGCACTTCAGAGGCCACCGCAACGTACGATAGCCCTCCATTCTCGACACACACATACTGAGCGCGCTCGCAGATCACATGTCTCTACGACATGGACATCCCCCGCCCAGACAACTTCAACGAGTGCTATCTCTACGAAGGTGCGGCCCCGTCCACCAAACCCCATCACCAGCCATGCTAATCACTACCAGAGCTCATGGAGTGCGATCTGGCGGCCATCATTCGCTCTGGTCAGCCCCTCACCGACGCTCACTTCCAGTCCTTCATCTACCAGATCCTGTGCGGTCTCAAGTACATCCACTCGGCCAACGTCCTCCACCGCGATCTCAAGCCCGGCAACCTGCTCGTCAACGCCGACTGCGAGCTCAAGATTTGCGATTTCGGCCTGGCGCGAGGCTTTTCCATGGACCCTGAGGAGAATGCCGGATACATGACCGAGTACGTTGCTACTCGATGGTACAGAGCTCCTGAGATCATGTTGAGCTTCCAGAGTTACACAAAAGCCAGTATGTACCCATTCCGCTCCACTCCACCGCCTGGGCACTACGCGTGTGGGATGCTCAGGGTCCAGAGCCGCTTTAACCGGACTCCACTCCGCATGGTCTGCCCTTAACTCCGAGCCTGTGCACTGACACATTTGCAGTTGATGTATGGTCGGTGGGATGTATTCTTGCTGAACTCTTGGGCGGCAAGCCCTTCTTCAAGGGCCGTGACTACGTCGACCAGCTCAACCAGATCCTGCACTACCTCGGAACCCCCAACGAAGAGACCCTCTCGCGCATTGGCTCGCCCCGTGCCCAAGACTACGTCCGCAACCTCCCTCGCATGCAAAAGATCTCCTTCCAGTCCCTCTTCCGCAACGCCAACCCCGACGCACTCGACCTGCTCGACCGTCTCCTCGCCTTCGACCCCTCATCCCGTATCTCCGTCGAAGAAGCCCTTGAGCACCGCTACCTGCAGATCTGGCATGACGCCTCCGACGAGCCCTCGTGCCCCACCACATTTGATTTCCAGTTCGAAGTCGTCGACGAGATCCCCGACATGAAGCGCATGATCCTCGATGAAGTCAACCGTTTCCGCCAGATGGTGCGCGTCCAGCCCGGCGCAGGAGGTGCAGGGCAACAAGGCGCCGGCCAGCAGGTGCCCATCCCCAACAACTACGACCGCGCAGGCTATGAGGACCCGAGGCCCCAGGAGGCTTTCAACCAGCAGGCGGGGCAGTGGAACGATCTAGAGCGGGATTTGCAGGGTCTTGATGGGCGGCTACGATAGATGCAGTTTTCAACAAGGAACTTGGGTCGGGAATTGAAATGTTACTTGATTGATAAAGCACTGGATGGATGAATGCTGTGGCTTGAGCTTGCAGCTGAGTATCTACTACTATACAGTTTAGACTAAGCTTGCTATACTCTTTTTCTCCTTGGCAGATAACTGCATGACACGACATGATGTATTCGCGCTCTATTCCTAATCACTACGATACCCCCAGTATATCTTGGCCTAATGGAATTCCGTCGAGGTAAAGGAAGAGTACTAGTTGCCTTTACATCCCGTACTCTGCATCCTGTGTGTGTGCGTGCTTGGAGCAGCCTGCCTGGAAGCCAATTTGTATTGAGGGTATTAGTCGTGGTGTGGTGTGATGTGGTGTTTTGAGGCGAGTGGGATTGAGGTCTGGTAGAGTAGGTGGAGTAGGTAGTGGTAGAATACTCTAAGACCAGACAAACATACCACAGCACAGCACAGCACAATCTACCCACCTGCAATTAAGAGTTTTTTCCCTCCAAGAAGGTGGTTCTCTTTATTCCCATGATAAGTGTTATAGATTCTAGTCCGAGCAATTCACAGTGTAAGAAACTTGGATTAAACAAGATATAAATACAGGTGATGAGGTAGATGAAAGAACACAAGTGTGTGGCATCCGTTGAACACGACAATGTTCACCATACGGAACTCCAGTCCCACCCAGTTGATTTGCCCCCTTCGCTCAATGATCCATCCTTAACGCCAAAAAAAAAGTACGCTCAGCTAGATACATGTACATATACATACAGATGCAACCCTAAAACGCCCTCCCAGCATCCCTGGCTGCAAACCTCCTCCCATCTACACTCCCGCTACTCATCCGCCTCTCCACACTACGCTCCACGCTCCCATCGCGCAACTGCTCCACCAACCCATCAGGAAGATATGTTTCCCTCCCGCTCTGCGTCCGCGTGACCCCTCGTCTTGTATCCGTGTCCAAGCGACCAGGGTAGTGGAACGAGCTGAGCGAATCGGTTTCTACCCTGCTGTCGACTGTGAGGGCGTGGTGTTCTGACTCGTCGTCCGGAGTGAAGAAACTGCGCTGCGTTTCTGCAGTCACGGGGCGGGAGCGGCCTTGTCTGCCGCGGGACGGGGGTCGGGAGTGCGGCGAGGGTGGCGAGATAGAGCTCCTGCGGCTGCTTGGGGCGGGTACGCTGGGGAGTGGGAGAGCAGGGTCCGGTGTGTACCATGCTGGTGCCGGTGCTGGTGCTGCGAAGGTGGATTGAAGTGATTCCCGGCTGTGGTACCACGTGTCTCTTTCGCTTTTGTTTCGGTGGATGGGTGGGGGGTCAGCACTGTCGCGCGAGTCGTTGTGGATGAGAGTTGGCTCGCTGCTGAGAGAGTCGCGGTGCAGTATTCGACTGTTCTTTTTGTGTAGCTTTCGTGGCGAGGTGTCGCGTGCGGTGAATGGTGAGACGTCTTCCATGTTGGTGGTTAATCGAGGATCGATGGGTGACTCGGGGCTTGCTGGTCTGTATTCGGTGGTTTGACCTGCGTGGCAGCTCGTTGTGACGGTGGCGATACCGGCTTCTGCGGGCTGAAGTGAGCGGTTGAAGTCTTCTGCAGCCTGATCCTTTTCGTTCAGGGCTCTGTCACTGCCTGTGCCGTTTCCACTGCTGCCACTGCTGCCCATTAGCTTGCGATGCCAGGAGCTGTTTTCGTAGTTGAATTCCATGCGTTTCTCGCCACGCTTGCCGAACCACAGTGGCTCGTTCTTGCTGATCTTGACAACGTTGAGCCAGGGGTTGCCAGGTTCTTCATCGGCGAGTGCAAAGATGACATCGACTTCTTCGAGTGATCGGAATGCGGTTTCTGGGTAGAAGAAGTAGACGAGCGGGATGATGGCTAGGTTAGTCGCAGCAAAGATGATCCATGTACGGTAGCCGATGTTGGTGAACGCGATTGGTGTGATGAAGACAATACTGATGACCGTTAGTGTTGCTATCTGATGAACAGGACAGCAATGACTTACATAAAGTTCAGCATCCAGTTAGCACTGGTACTGATGGCGTTTGCCGGTCCGCGGATCCTCAATGGAACGATTTCGACCTGGTACAGCCAGGCCATGCCTTGCCATCCAACAGCAAAGAACATAGAGAAGACGAAGAGGAAGACTGTGCTGGCAATTCTTGTACCAGCGACATTGCGCTCGGTCCAGAGATACTGCGTGATCGTGATGAGAATCATGCACCCACTCATACCCGAGGCGCCAAACATCATCAGCGACCTGCGACCCCAGAATCGATCAATACCGACAACGGCGATGAAACTGGCAAGGAAGTACGTCGTAGCAGAGCATCCTGCGAGAAGACGCGCAAGCCATCCAGAGTACGACATTCGGGTGAAAAAAATCCAGCTCAGATACTGCAAGACGAGGTTAATACCAGTTCCTTGCTGGAAGACTTGGACGAAGTAGGCAAGAACGACACGATGAAAGCCACGGCGTTCTTTGTTCGAGAACAGGCTTGCGGTCGAACCCTGTGCCATTACCAGAATGGCGTCCTTGATCTGTAAGAACTCATCCTTGATCTCAAAACTATCGACATCGGCGTCGTTCAAAGCAGCAAGCACGTTTAGCGCTTCTTGTTCTCGTCCAGTCAAGATCAGCCAACGGGGCGATTCTGGCAGGAAGAACAGTAGTACAATGGCGGGCAGTGCGAAAATGATCTGGAATGCGATAGGAACACGCCATGCCGCTGATGAATTCTCAATGTATGCGAAGCCGAACACGAGCCAGTATGAGAGTGCATAACCAGCTGCGACGAAAGCGCCTGCACTGATCATGAGAATGGTTCCTTTGCGATGTGACTTTACGCATTCTGCTTGGTAAGCCGGAGCTGTAGATGTGGTGAAGCCATTGCCTGTAGGAACAATAGGTTAGCGAACGTGTTTCCAGTGCATTTCCCTAGACCCGGCAAGACAGTTTACATACCAAAGCCAGCTATTCCGCGTCCTACAATGAACTGCGTGAAGCTGTATGATGAAGTTTGGATGATTTCACCTATCGTCCATAGACTTATACCGAGGAGAAGAGTTCGTCGGCGTCCAAGAGAGTCGCTAACAAAGATGCAGAGGATGGCGGAAACCAGACACCCAAGATGCCATGATCCTACAGCAAGACCTATTGTTTCATGTTTAGTAAGGGATTATATGTGTGTAGAGTTAGTCAAGACTTACCAGTCACCCAAGCATTGTGAAATGCTGTTTGCGCAGGATCTAGTATATCAACCTGAGGAAAGCGGTTGAGAAACGGGCGGACGGTCAAAAGACCACCCATAACACCTTGTGCATATCCGAAACATCTGGCACGTCTGTCAGTCACCTAGCTTAACGTTCTTCAACGACACAACTTACAAGAAGCACAGTCCACAAACAGCACTTATAACTGTGGCAAGACTTCCGCCTCGAAGTCCAAGATACCTCGCCATATTGTTCTTCAAGCGACCAGCACGGCAGAACGCAATAACGCAGCTAGAAGGAGCGCAACGCCTGAAGACAAGAAACTCAACGCTTATCAAAGCAGTTGTCTAAAACTACACGTTCGGATCCCCAGATGCTTCTGTGCCTTTGTGGGGTTGACAGATCTTTCATCTCACGTCATGACAAACAACAACTCGCATCTCGTTCAACGTCGCGTCCGCGGCAACGGGCCAACTTGAATGACCATACTCAAAATAGCCAAAACCAACATTTGGACATCTGTCGAGGCGCACCGATATGTCAGGTACCGGGGTGCGGAGATGAGACCGATACGGCTGGAGGAGCTCGGGCGCTGATGTCATGAGTGTTAGTGGCTGTTTAGCGTCGATATGCGAATGTAGAGTTTGTCGATCAGATCGCAGACATGTCCATGAAAATAAAAGATTTCTCGTTACAATGCATCTGTTGTGCTCGAACATACTGCTTGTGTTGTTGATGCTTGACGTGGGGTAGTGATCTCCCAAAAGCAAGAAGACATCCGTTCGTACGACTTCACAATGGCAAGCGAAGCAACAGGCCAGAATTCCTACAGGGATTCAGATCCTGCAAGATGAACGGGCGTTCAGTGATCATCCAAGGTATCCACATCGGCGAACCAAACTACACGATGGTGCCCTCGCCATGGTCTGCCGTTGAGTGTGCACTTTCTTAGCGGACGGTGTGCCCATCCAATCGGCTATTGACCATCCTAAAAACAAACGAAATAAGTCACTTCGAGATCCTGCTCTTGACGGTCGCTTCGAAACTCAATGCACGCCCGGATTTTAGAACAGTTTTGTTCCACAGTTGGGAGTCTGATCAGCTTCACAGGTGGGCGGCTGTGGTGAACGCGCTGCAGCTGCCTCCGCGCGAGATGTAAAGCTCACCTTGACGTCCAACACGCATACCCGGTGCAGCAGACATGCAATCATCCTTGTAGATATCTGCGGTGAAGACGGGGATTGCTCGATAAAGGTGCATGCACTCTGCGAGATGGTGAGCGACAACGCAGAAGCTTCCGATCCAATGAGCGAGCCAGCATCAGCCGCAAGAATTCGACTAGTAGGGATTGCCGCGTTGCGGTATCTTTCAAAGAAATCCGAAAGCGAGGCAGGATTGAGATCACATGTGAGGCTTGGAAAGTGGTTCGACCGTTGACAACTGGAAACAACACGTGCTTGAGCAGCTCTTTCCGCCTCAGCCTCAGCCTCAGCCTCAGCCTCAGCCTCAGCCTCAGCCTCAGTGCACTGCTACCGCTAGATGACGATGTTAAAGTAAAACATCACCTTCCACTCAACTCACTGATGGCCAGAAACATGCATGAGCTTCGCCAAGTCGAACAAAAGCGAAACGTCGTCTCATCAATAATGATATCCAGTCTTCATTCTCCAGTTTCTGAGCTTAAAAGCCGCTTTGCGAAACTTTAATCGAGCTTTTGCGTACGTGCAAGACAACATGCACAGGCCCGTCTTCCAGCAAGCAGATACATCGATCTCAAACCGATCTAGAATTTCAGTACTGATGCTAATCATCCCACACGATGCGAAAATATGGAGCACGCTGTACTCCGCCCTTTTGCTCAGCCATCCGCCCTGAACTTGAAGGGCGAAGCACAGCCTCAGGCAGCCCAACAAGCATACACCGAGTTGCTTACTCTGAAAGGTTCAAGTAGATTAGAAAGGGCTTTGAACGTACTTTTTGTTTCCTAGAAGCCGCAACACGTCTACTTCCAACAGTCCTCTTCACTGAGTGTACTGACCATTTTTAACAATTTCGTACAGATATAGTTCAAAGCCCCTGACAAATTTCCGACGCAATATCTCTGTGTAATTGGCAATGTCGGACTTTAGCATTATGGAGGAACCTACGTTGATTCTACGCCGCTACCGGGACGATGAGGTATACCCGACACCCGAGAACAGACTGAACGATGGCATGGAGCTCGACGGTGCTGGCAATCCCTGTCTCGACTTGCGCTCCTCCTCTCGTGATATCCAGCAACGCTTCAGAAAGCGTCGCACTCCTACAACGCGCTGGAAACGCTGCCGTAATGACAGTGAAGCGTACTCCCACCGAAACAACACCCGCAGCCATCGCAGACGAGCCTTTGAAATCGAAGTAACCATCGACCCCTTCAACACTTGCTTGCAAGACGAGTGGAGCGCCAACGAGCACCACGATTTCCTCGTCGACTACTCAAATCCAATACGATTATACTACGACTTCGGCTACGACGCTGCAGTCTTCGAGAGCATAAGGCCCACCGTCCACAACCCATCAGCGACACGGGACAACGACGAAGAAGTGCAAATCGGCGAAACCTTCACACGCTGGGCCCAGCGCCGCATCACCGAAATGCGACTCGTCAAAGAATCCCGCCTCAAGTCCAAACAACAACAGCAGCAACACACGGAAACTACACTCCCCACCACCTCCGCAGACACACACGCACACTACCTCCTCCGCCAGGCCTGGGATCCTCGGAAACCACCGCGCCGCCACCGCCCAGCCAACCACTCCCCCTTCCCGCAGATAACAGGCTTCACATGGTTCTCAGAGTACACCTTCACATGGCACCGCAATGCCTCTGGGTGCTGGGAACTGGGGTTCGGCGACCAGTGCCGGCTATGGGAGCCCAGAGACGGGAAGGACGAGTATGGATGTCGACAGAATCCTTTGCTTGATTGTTGCCTGTTTAGTCATGTGCGGTATGCGTGTTCGTGCGCCGAGTTTGGCGAGGATGAAAGGTCGCCTGAAGATGTGCCGGTGTGTTCGCTGATGGAGTTTGTGAGCGATGAGATCTGGTGCGCGCTGATGCGTTACGACGATGATGCTGTAGGTGGTGTAGACCCAGCGGCCGATGATGGAGGAGACGAGTGGACATTTATAAGCAGCGCCAACACGACGAGATCGTTATCCCACTCGCAGAACGGAGCGGAGTGGGATCTTGTGTCGACTTGGAGTGGCAGCTTCGTATCTTGGGACATCCTTAGCACATAGTGATGGGAAACAGGTACTAGATGTACCCCGAGGAGCAAGGGAGCAGTGATGCGGAAAGCTTTGCAGCTTTGTGGGAAACGCAACCGTAGAAAACCTTGTAGTAGATACAACAATCAAGGATTCTGAATTGTTGTTACCCTGGAGTCGAGGGATATATGCTCTGGGTGTCTATATCCATATATGTGGTAGAACCAAAAACTCACCGGTCCCTGCAACAAAGCAATCAACCCCACAACGCATCAACCACGCCATGGAAATGCACACGCACACATCAGCAAGCATGATTTAAAATAAATACATCATTTCATTACGCAATCTGCAAGCGCCAAAGTAACATGCACAAAACAAAGCCCCCACCATGGAACATTGCAAGAAAGAAGAGAAAAACGTAGCGAGCGTACAGTTGCCCCATCCAAAAAATACATGCTTGAATCCAACATCTACCAAGTAAACGTCATAAGCTGAGGATTCAGCACAATAGGCAGCAAGAAATGATTCGCAACCACCATGCCCATGGGCAACGTAGCAGTGAGCAGACGAATCTGCCAATCCTGGGGGACGGCAAACGCCATAGCGACCATGACGGCCGTCATTCCAAAGCAAAAGGCAAAAGTGTATTTGAATTTCCTGACGACGTCACCGATAGCCTGCCAGAAGCTGATGTTTTCCAGTTCCTTGGACGTGGCGCCCCACTGCATGTCGATGCTGAAGAAGTGGCAGAGCAGGGCCTGGGAAACGTGCAGGGAGACGCCGCCGAGGAAGATGGTGAGCAGCGGGATCCATTTCAGGTTTGTCCAGAGGCCCTTGAAGAAGCCCATTTCGCCGATGCGGTAGCGGAGGACGGCCAGGGCGAGGTTGCCGACAGCGGTGAAGATGATGACGATGGCGAAGTAGATTTTGAAGGAGTCGAGGTAGTAGTGGTCTAAGTGCCCGTTGAAAAGACCGATGATGACGTAGTTCATGAGCGTGAGGATCCAGGAGGAGCCGAGGGCGTAGTAGGTGCCGATGTAGGCGAGGATGGTGAGCTTGGAGTGGATGGGCATGTTGGATGTGATGAATGTGCGGAATAGCTTGGTGAAGGGGCCGCGGAATATCCAGTCCTTAAAGGGGTGGAAGATGAGCTCGTTGCAACCGTATGCGTATTTCTCCCAACGAGCCAACTCGTCGTAAACAGTGAGAGAGACACCTTCTTCGTAACCACCGTTCTTGTAGGCACCCAGACGGACAATGTAGCCCTCGGCTTGCAGGCGCAGGGCCATGTCGAAGTCTTCGGATACAGTGGATTCGGACCACCACTTCTCCCAACCATCTTGCTCGCACTCGTAGCCAATGTTCTGTAGCGCCGACCAGCGGAGGATGGCGTTGTGACCGACAAAAGGGGCGACGTCGCCGTTGGCAACGGCGAAGCGGATCATGGTGTAGATGAGGTTTGTGAAGAAGGTGATGCCGTTTTCGAAGAAGCTGTTGGTGACGTTCATGACACCAGACGCGTACTGGAGAATAGCGACCTGAGGCGACTGCTCCATCTCACTGACGGCTTCGAGGAAGCAGTCGTTAGGGACACGGGTATCGGAATCGATGATCAGGATGTAGTCACCCATGCGGATGTTACCGTCAGCCCAAGCTTCACCCTCACGGGTGGAAAGGAGCTGCCGCATGGCCACACGGTAAGCTTCATTTTCATGGTGCTGAGTCCAGCCTTCGTGGCGGTACTGGTGTTCGAGGATCTCTTCGACTTGAACACTCATGCGCATGGCGTAGTTCATGTTAGAGGCTTTCTTGAACTTTCCACGACGCAGGAACGCCGTTTCGCCCTCGGCAGGCTTGGGGTTGTGCTTAGGACGCGCTACCCAGCCAATCTGATTTTCTTCGTAATATTCTTGCCTGGCCTTGGCCTCTTCTTGGGAAATGAGCTGCATTCCGTCGTCGTTGACGAAAATGTTGGCTGTGCCACCCTGCAGTTCGTACGTGGAGATGGCCTGCTTGATCGAACGGACAGTGGGCTCAATGACAGCACGAAGACCCTCCTTGTAAACGGGCATCTGGATAGTCACATGTGGGAGCGGGCCGAAAGTGTCGCGGTGAAGACGGCGGGGTGCTTTGCCGGAGTAGTACTTGGTGTTCCTTTCCATCTGACCAACGGGTCCGAATAGTTGAGCGAGGTCACCAACAAGGGCTTGGAAGAAGAACTGTACTCGTTAACACAGTTACTGGGTGTGATGTGATGGCATTGCTTACCAGAGCGAGCCATGCTTGCGCAGGGATAACGATGATGAATAACAGACGCAACCAGTTGGGATCTTGAATCTGCTCAATGGCAACCCACCTCCAACCAGCACCCAAACAGACGATTACAAGAGCGATGGTGGCGGCTTCGTAGATGGTCTGCCACAGAACAGTCTCACGGGGCCTCTCGTCTACTGCCTCCTCTTCTGATGTCGCATCATCATACTCCTCAATCTGAACGAAGGGCTTCTTGCTGTCACCCTTCTCCTCCTCGCCTTCGACAGCCTCAGGCTTCCAAGACATCTTCATCAACGCATCCTGGATGTACTCTGCGCGCTCAAGTAGCCTTGTGGGCTCATCTTCCCAAACGACGAGTGTTGCTGTGTTGGAGATGAACGCAGCCGACTGATGCCTTTGACAGAATGGCAAAGAGCCCATGTCAGGAACGACCTGAAGACGAAGGGTTCGATGGATCTGGATGAAGTTCTCATCGGGCCTTGCCGCCATGAACAGTTGCAGGACTCGTGTGTTGACAGTCATGGCACACTAGTCGACAAGTAAGTATTGATTATTGTCAAATGCAACTGAGGCTGCAGCTGGGTCCAAACTTACTCTAACATTCAGCTTAGAAACAGCATCGTACAGGCCGGTTCCATCGTTGAGGAGTTCAGCTGGAGAGTACGCATACGTGCCCTTGGACTTTTTGACGAGCACACCCTCACCAGCCTCGCCGCTTGTCCAGATCTTCTCTTCTTGTTTTGAGTGGAGCCACTGCGCCATGACATCGCACTTCACATCCTGATAGCCGATTCCTTGAGCATTTCCTGAATGGAGGTCGGCAGAAGATCCAGTTGCCGATGGCAAAGCACCAGGCCACCTAGGTGCAGCAGATGCAAAGGGTGGCACTGGTGGTATGTGGTCTCCATTCTTCTCTGATAGCTCGACGTCAGCCACCTTCTTCCCGAGCTTGAAGAAGCCCATATTGAGATTGGTCTACGTGCGTACGTAGACAGAACGATTGTATAGGGTAGGATATATTGTGGTAGCGAGAGTAGGAGTGAATTAGTGGTAGGTATAACGAGTGTAATGTAAGTCAGGCAGGCAGCCTGGTGGAGGAGCTGGAAACCAATAGACTGGCATCTTGGGCGTGCAATGGAGATAAATGAGTACGGGTCGGCCAAGGCGACCGTAACACAAGCTACAGTAGCAAACTGCTGGACTTGTTATGGGCCCAGATCGAAACTCATGAACATGTAATCGCGGCAGCTAGTCTCATGTGGAGGACTTGCTAAAAGCTTGTCGAAGCAGTGGTTAAGTGGGTCATTCAGACATGGGCATCAGTATACTGAGCAAGTCCTGCATGTTCCGCGGCAGATCAGCAGTACAGGATCTGCGTTGGGTACGGCCTCTCCACCCTGTGGATAGTGGACTTGGTACAGGAAGCTGGTAGAGCCGGAACTGGATGAATTCAACAAACCAAAACCTTGCGCATGGCTAACCGACTGGGGTACTCACAGCGAGAACTTGACAGCGGTGGTACTACCGCTGCAAGTGTCAGCCTGGAGACTATCGCGATGACCAACTTTGAGCAGCCGGCTGTTGCTAAACAACATGGCGTCGTGATGGTCGACAAGGTTGTAGTGGCGCCGTGTAGTGCTCCCAGTGGCTCCCACTGGTCCGACAAACGTTCGGCAGTAGCCAGCGTCATGAGTGGCTAGCGCCCCTGACTAGAAATCGCTCTCCCGTCAAATAGCCTTGATCGTGTATTAATAGCAGAATTTTGCGACAGGTACAAGCGTGAAATTTGAAATCGATAGTTCTGTCGACTGCTCGGTCGCAGCTTGCTTGGGAGCTAGGGTGTTTGCTGAGGCCGCACAAACCCGGCGGGGAGCCTGCAGTCGGTCTGGTACGCCAATCCAGAGTCTGCACGTCAGCCATGCTCGTGCAGCTCTCTAATGCAACATGTGTAGAGACGTGTCTGCAACACAATGCGATATATAGTGGTGGCTGCACTATTCCGTAGACCTGTACGATACCGTGTTGCGTTGCGATAAGACAGTGCGACTGAGGCGCAAAACCGGCAAGGGCGCCGCTTTGAGTTTGCCCTAATGATCCCAACGCTGGCAACGTCGTGCTAGCTCGGCCTCCGTGTCATGGAATGTTCCTCATTATGACGGACGTGTTCCTAGCTGACTGCTGTATTTGGTAAGACTGTTTAGGGTATATATTAGGCCGGGCCCGGCAATCAGTCTATAGTAGTGCTATCAAGCGAACACTTTCGCCTTGCCGAGGGGTGAACATCCGTGAAAAGAGACCGGTGCAATAAATTTGCATACAATCTTGCAGATCCAGATCAGACCCGTCTCGCATCGTGTGATCGGCATGGTAACGGCGTTGAGAACTGGAATAACACACACTGAGCATTTGATCTCGAGCGTTAGATGCTTCTTGTGTAAGTGCGCGACGCATGTGCAGGAGTGCATGAAGCAGGTGATGGAGATGCAGGAGAGGGAAGACAGGGGAGAAACCGGTTTGCGTAGAGATAGCGATTGCATGTAAGATTTGTAGATTGAGACTACTCGCCGAGCCTGCATATTCGATCAGTCTCAACAAATGTACAGTGGTATTGGACTCAACATACCTGTAGCTCACTAGGGTATCTACTCGATGGTTGCTCGAGCTGAAGCTCCTCAACTGTACCTTTTCGCCGTTCTTGATCTCTTTGGCGTCGCTGTCGCCCCACTCAAGAGGCACATCAGAGTCTGCATCGGCATAGACAAGCACATTGAACGTGCAGTTGCCATCCAGCATCGGCAGGAAGGTGACCGAGGCTGTGATTTGCCGGAACACAGACTGGATCTCAGCCTGAATCTCAGCCTCTGTCTTCTCTTCTGGAACCTCGCCTCCTCTTGGCGCGTAACGTTAGCGCAGGTTGACTCCCTTTATTAGACCGGCGGACTCACTCAGGGACCGAATTCTCTTGATCCGTCGTGGTCTTCGACGATTTGGTCTTCGCGTTTTTCCCAAAGATCTGGACCTGTAAATTGTCAGAAACATTTGTAGATCAGCCTTGCGCCCGACTCACGTCAAACTGCCACCGCTCCACATGTTCGCCAGTCTCTTTGCTGGTTATTACGACAACGAGCTTGGTGATTTTGCCGCCGTACATCCACTCTTTGAGCTGTGACATGATTTTCTTGATGTAAGCTTTGACCTGGTCGTCGGCAGTGACTGTATGCGTCAGTGGTGTTGTTAGTAGTATGCAATTGGCTACGGACCCATCATAGTCAAGCCATACTTCTTGACTCTGTGTAGTGTTAGTAGGTGACGGTGCAGGAAAGCTACAATAAACGCACGCTGTGAAGTCTTCTGCAGGATAAACTCCACGCTGGAACCTATGTCGGTAAGTGAAGGTCCAAGGTGTCGAGTCTTTGGTATGACATACAAGATGGTGTTGATAGAGTACTCAAACTGTGGTAGTGAAGGTAAGTGTCGGTTCATCTGGTCTAAATCTGGAGGAGATACTTACAAACTCGTTGACGATTTTCGAGGACCCTTTCAGGGCAAGCTTGTGGACCTTGGAGGAGTCGCTCTTGGAGGATTTTGATTTGGACGCAGATTTTGAAGCTGAGGCTGACTTGGAAGCCGAGGGTGTTTTGGAGGTGGAGGAGGCGGTCTTGGATGACCTTGTTGTTCTTGGTTCAGACATGGTTGTGGGTGGTGGCCGTCAGTGGATGGTGTTGTGGAGGGTGGTTTGTTTATGGCGATGGTGTTGACGAGGCAACTTCAAACGAGGACAGACGGTGGGGGTGGTAGCGAGCACACGACAGTTGTATGTGCAGGTCAATGGAGGGTAGAGGTGGATGAGAGGGCACGTGAGGATCAACACCGGCGGATGAAAGCGGCGTAGCGCTGCGAGTGGTGTGTGGGGAACAGCGAGTGAAATGGTAGTGTTGGCGTTCATGATGAGGAGGCGGTGCTGATTAGATAAGACGTCTGAACATTTTCCATGCACGACAACACCAGCACAGCGCATGCAGCAGCCAGTCGTTGACGCATCTCATGCCCACTCATGCGATCATGCGTCCGGACCGCGAGCAGCCTTCTGCAGGGCTGGCGGGCGCAATCGCGTCGCCCCCAGCTCCACGGCGTACCCCCTACCTTCACACCACAGGCACGCCGCGCCCTTGAGCGCCTCCCAACTGCCATGCGAAGCTATGCGCAGGCGTTCCGGCCCCAGGGCGAGCTCGAGAAGCGCATCGCCGACATCCCCATCGAGCGGTACCGCAACTTCTGCATCGTGGCCCACGTGGACCATGGCAAGAGCACGCTGTCGGACCGCCTGCTCGAGCTGACGGGCACCATCCAGCCCGGCGGCAACAAGCAGATCCTCGACAAGCTCGACGTCGAGCGCGAGCGCGGCATCACGGTCAAGGCGCAGACGTGCACCATGATCTACAACCACCACGGCGCCGACTACCTGCTGCACCTCGTCGACACGCCCGGCCACGTCGACTTCCGCGCAGAGGTCTCGCGCAGTTATGCCTCATGTGGCGGCGCCCTGCTGCTGGTCGATGCCAGCCAGGGCGTGCAGGCCCAGACGGTCGCCAACTTCTACCTCGCCTTCTCCCAGGGCCTCACCCTCGTGCCCGTCCTGAACAAGGTCGACCTGCCCCACGCCGACTCGCCGCGCGTGCTCGAGCAGATGCACGAGACGTTCGAGCTGGACCCCGACGATGCTGTGCTGGTCTCTGCCAAGACGGGCCTGAACGTCCCTGCCCTGCTGCCCACTGTCATTGAGAAGATCCCCGCCCCCGTCGGCGACCTCAGCAAGCCCCTGCGACTGCTGCTCGTCGACTCGTGGTACGACGTCTACAAGGGCGTCATCCTGCTCGTGCGTGTCTTCGACGGCCAGGTCAGGCCCGGCGACACGGTCAGGTCCTTTGCGACTGGCCTGAAGTACATTGTGGGCGAGGTCGGCATCATGTACCCCGACCAGACGCCCCAGACGGTCCTCAAAGCTGGCCAGGTCGGCTACATCCACTTCAACCCCGGCATGAAGCGCTCCCAGGAGGCAAAGGTCGGCGACACGTACACGACCCTTGGATCCGAGAAGCTCGTCGAGCCCTACCCCGGCTTCGAAGAGCCCAAGTCCATGGTCTTTGTCGCCGCCTTCCCTACCGACCAGGACAACCACGAGCATCTCGAAGACAGCATCAACCAAATCATCCTCAACGACCGCTCTGTCACGCTGCAAAAGGAGTCCTCCGACGCCCTCGGCGCAGGCTGGCGTCTCGGCTTCCTCGGCACCCTGCACTGCTCCGTCTTCGAAGACCGCCTCCGCCAGGAACACGGCGCCAACATCATCATCACGCCCCCCTCGGTCCCCTTCAAAGTCATTTGGCGCGACGGCACAGAGTCCATCATCACGAACCCCAACGACTTCCCCGACGCCGATGAATTCCACTTCAAAGTCCAAGAAGTCCACGAGCCCTACGTCCTCGCCACCATCACCCTGCCCCAGGAATACCTCGGCGAAGTCATCAAACTGTGCGAAGCAAACCGCGGCATTCAAAAAGAACTCACCTTCTTCACCGCCACTCAAGTCATTCTCAAATACGACCTCCCTCTCTCCCACCTCGTCGACGACTTCTTCGGCAAGCTAAAAGGCAGCACAAAAGGCTACGCCTCGCTCGACTACGAAGACGCCGGCTTCCACAAATCCTCCATCACAAAACTCAACCTCCTCGTCAACTCAGCCCCCGTCGACGCCGTCTCCCGCGTCCTGCACACGTCGCAGATCGACCGCGTCGGCCGCCTCTGGGTCGACAAGTTCAAGGAGCACGTCGAGCGCCAGATGTTCGAAGTCGTCATCCAAGCCGCTGCTGGTCGTCGCATCGTGGCTCGCGCAACCATCAAACCCTTCCGCAAAGACGTCCTGGCCAAACTGCACGCGAGTGATTTGTCCCGACGACGCAAGTTGCTCGAGAAGCAGAAGGAAGGTAGGAAGAAGTTGCGGGCTGTCGGTAATGTCGTGGTGGAGCAGGAAGCGTTTCAGAAGTTTTTGGCAAAGTAGAAGTCTTGATGTGTGTGTATAGTATTGTACATTTGTTTCCTCCTCGTGTAGATTATGTAATAACTCGACTATTCTTTTTCATTCCTCTTCTCATGTATGGATGGCTGTATACTGTTTTCCTCTAGCTTTTCATGTCCCTTGTTTGTATATCTCTCCAACACACCTCTTAATCAACACCAATCATACAAACTACTCCTAATTATATTCTGTTCTTGGTTTAGATTGGATTAGATTGAAGGTATTTAGTACTTCATTTTAGTTCTTGGGGTGGGCTGTAGATAGGGCAGGATGCATCCAAAGAGACAGCAAGAAACCACATTAAATCAAATAGACCTGCCAAAAATTCCTTTCCTCTCGACACTCGCTACTCTAACCCCCCAAAAAAACACCCTACCCACCATCCAATCCATCCATAACCACACTCCTTCATATCTGTACACTTACACTTACACCTCCATCTCCTTCTTCTCCCCCCCTTTCTCCCGTAATACCCCAACAGCAGCAGCCCGCTCAACAGCCCTCTGCTTCTTTGAATCCAACTTCTCCCTATCCTCTCGCATCTGCCGTATCAGCGCGCTCTTCATCCGGATCCGGTGTCCGTACCGGTAGAAGACGAGCGGGATGGGGATGAGTGCGAATTCGATCAGGGAGAGCATGGTGGCGGACCAGTGGGGGCCGAGGGTTGCGTACCTTGTTGTTTTGTCAAAAACGAAGGGGGAAAAGAGGAGGTGGGGCAGGACATACATTTTCGGCCCAGCAAGAGGTAAAGCACCACCCATTGCGCTTCGCAACACGGCGTTCCCGGCTAGTGCCGAGGCGGCATAGATGCCATACGAGTGCACGAGGTAGTTTGACGCGTAGATGAAGACGCCGCAGTTTCCGGCGCCAAAGGGAATTCCGGCGAGAATAGGGGCGATCCAATGGACATCCGGTGTACAAGTCCTGTGGTAAGATTAGCTAGTGTCTAAGCATGTTTGTTGGAAAAACAACTTGACATACCATGCGAATATCATCTCCCCGACTGGAATCGATACGGCGGCTAGACACACTACACTGACCATTGCTTCGGGGAATGGTTTCCCTGTCTCGGGATCTTTGGCGTGCGCGTTGATCATCTTGCGGAGTAAGGGTTCGCTGAGAATGGTGCAAATGCCGCCTATCCCGATGCCCATGTATGACAAGCCTGTGAGACCGGGCGACCAGCCGCGCAGCTCGGAGAATACAATGGGATAGGATACGAAGCAGAGGTATAGAACGCCGTAGACGAGGGCGATGTAGACGTTCCAGAAGATGCAGATGGGTTCGTGAATAGCCATTGATAGAGGCCGTTGGAGGTTCTCACGGAGCATGGGGAGGAAGGACTTTTTGTCGTCGTACCGTGAGTGCCAACGAGAGTCGCCGGTCTCTTTTCTCTTCTTTGCGGATTTGGCCCGTAGGATAGCAGGCGCGTACGTCTCTTTGATGAGGAAGACCATGAACCATGAGGTGCCGGAGCCGATCATGACGACCCAGTTTGTCCACCGCCAGCCGAGAGCTTGGTAGACGAAACCACCGACTAGCGGGCCAATAACTGGGCCATTCATTGGTCCCAATGACCATATCGAGAAGGCGAGGGCGCGGTAGTCATCGCTGACGATGTCAGAGACGGTGCCGGGGGCGTTTGAGATCATGGCTGCTCCAGCGATGGCGCCGAAGAAACGCATGACGAGAATCTGAGCGAGATTGTTCGACAGCGCGCATGGAATGATCAGAATGGTAAATACTGCAATAGCAACGAGATATACAGGTCTACGACCATACATCTCGCTCAAGGGCGCTAGTAGTAATGATCCAAGTGCAAGGCCCGCGAGGTAGGTCGTGATGCCCAGAACAACGAGTGTTTTGGAATGGATCCCGAATGTTGCCATCATTCCTGGTATGCCGCTGGTGTAGCTTGTCGAATACATGACTACGACGAGTGTTGAAAAGCTCATGAAGAAGATGATCGCCGCCTTCTTGGCCATGGGCCAGTCCTGGGGGTTCTCCCCATCATCATCAAAGTCGATCTCGTAACGCGGATCCGTGGTCATATTCGTCGTGACGGTTGTGATGTGCGCCATGGACTTGTCGCCGGGTTCTTCGAGGCCAGCATTGCGACTGAGAGTTTGCTGTATTGACTGGACCTCGTCCGTGTCACTAAGTTGATCGGTAGACGCCGACGATATCGATGACTGATCGCCATCACGCTGAGCATTCAGTGTATTCGTCTTCTCGAGTATGTCGGACTCTTTTGAAGATGGTGTTTTCTTGGTAGACTCCGAAGCTGCACCGAATTCCTTGTGGTTGTGTTCCATGATGCGCTAGTTCACCTCACGGCTCCGTTCTCGGCGACAGATGAGCATGCAACGACAGCGCTGCTTTTTGCCAGACGCCTTTTTATGAGACACGACACGACGCAATAAGATGAGTAGACAAAACGTTTAAAGGGCTGACGTACGAAAAAGCTTCGTACCAGCGTCGCGCCAATGCGCCATGCGCCATGCGCCAGATCCTTCGCTTCGAGCCGCGAAGGGACAGCAAGGGCGCGGTACGCTTCCGCGATCCAATGGGACCGCCATTCTTTTACGGATATAACGGTTCACAGCAGTGTTGTGACAGCGAGATAGCGAGCCGCAGGGAGTGATCCACACGTTGGGCTTTTTGTGGTCGCATCTTCCCCAGAAAGGGAGCGAGCCGTTTGCTGACTCGGCACTGCTTGCCCCGAGAACGACAGGAATTCCGAATTCCGTAGCTCATGTAATTATCTCGCTGACAACATAAATCGAAGGGTGGTCAGACTCTGAGAAGATCGCTGAAGATTCGAGCGTACCTTCGGGAGGATAAGCTTGAGATAAGCATACTGACTAATGAACAAGGAGGAGAGGACAGGATGGGTGTGGAGATGAGTATCAGGTGCGGAGAAAGGCACCTCGCATTGCAGAAAAAGTGGGGAAAAGCACATAATCTCTGACAAGTGAGGGAGCGTGCAAGACAGGATAGTTCCATTTTCGTTATTCTGTAAGTCCACAAAAGACTACAAGGTAAATTCGCCATCACAAAATATTGCCAGAGAGCTTTCGCGGGCCTCCAGGCGAGGGTTGATTCCGGGCTCTCATGACAAGAAATGGGCTATAAGCCCAGGCCAACAACGAACATTAACAACGCAACTTTTGGTACAGCACCACTAAAATCATGATTAGAAAGCTACGCACTATCCTGTAACTTATCACTTACCTCTAGCAAGGAATCTAAAAGAAAAATACAGAGATTTGGTTTATTTTGTGTCATTTTGATGTTGCTCGGGGCTCGAGCTCTCATTTCTTGTTCATCATGAGAGCCCGAAAGGCGCTAAGTCAGCGCGCTAAGAGCGAACCTCACGCGTCGCGTCCTCAATCCTCAGACCTCACCACCTCGTCACCGCCATCTACGTCTTCCACAACTCAATGCAAGTAGCCGTCGGTGAACAAGCCGACCGGATTGGAAGACTTGTCGACATGGCTCAATACTACGTCTAGGCCCTTATCTTGGCAGCAGTACATTTGCACCTATTCGTTGGCATCTTGAGGCTGTGCACAAGGATGAGCTACAGGAGTATGTACAGGCTGTCCGCTGATTGTAGCCTATCAAACAAGGTATAGTATACTCTACCTTCTGTATACATCCAGGTGTGTAAGTCAAGATTAGGTTCATCTCTTTTCAGATTCTATTTGGTCCTTTCGCATCTCACTTTTCTGTAATATTGCGCTACATGCCATGCCGCCTCACTCTCATTGTCTCATTCCACTCTCATACTTCAAGAAATAATCGACACGTGATCTCGGTAAACTGCATAGTGCAGTTGTCTTCACGAACTTCATTTACCAGGGAGACGCGACAGCGTGTATCAGCACACCACATACCTACGGTGGTGTAAAGTTGATGAGGCAAAAAAGCAGTACACATTCGTGCAGTCATAAGAGATTACAGTATCACCCCTGCTAAGGATTCATCGAATCCTTCTCTACGACCAGAGATGCGACGCCAACTCATATGCCAAGCATGCACTGCACTGAGCCAGACAACGATTCGCGCGCAGCCTTGGGATATTGCGAATGACTCCGACATTCTACATAATCCTTCACGGTGAAGGGAAGCTGTACGTTGCCGCCGCCAAGCTTGGCAGCCACCGGAGCAACGTCAGGCCGCGCACACGTTCATTCTAGCCGCCAGCCTTGCGGTGCTTGCCATTGTCCAAACATCCATCGACTTTCTTCTCCCGTTCTCCAACTTACCCTGTATACGAGAGCTCCCTCACAGCACAGCCTCTTGGAGGCGACCGGCATAGCCATGGCAGCTTCTGGTGGGATCTCGTTCAATGAGCAGCTCTATAACCACATCACCTTACCCCGCAACGTACCAGGCCGTGAAGACAACAACCTAGATCGCCTTGAGCCGGCACTTCTAACACGCCTGATCAATGCAACCCGAACTTTGTATTGTCATGTTGCGTCTGAAAATCAGCAGCACCTTCGCGCCTTGAGTGATTCACTCATTGCCTGCCAGTCGCTGAACGTCAGGCACGCGATCACCAAATCAGCTTTGATCCGAGAGTTTTGCAATCTACAACCTGGTCGAATGCTCATCCTACATGTGTCCGCTCAGAACTGCGGCTTGCTCATCTACAGACAGCACAGGTATGCACAAATGTCAAATTCTAGATAACGAAGCTAACAACGTAGCGAACATCTCCGAAACGAAGTTGTCTTCGAAGCCTCCGAAGCTTCGGCAACTTGCGAGCAGGTGCTTGCGACCAAGAATGTTTTGCTGCGCGACTTTCCGGGTTGTGCTGTGTCTGTTCCGTACGCAACGTTCCTCGAAGAATCATTCCAAGATAGTCTCGCATCTTTCATACAGCAAGCGAGCACCGAATTCGTCACCAAGTTCGCCTCAACAGCTTGCAAGGCCGCCGCTGATGTGCCCGAGATCCGCAATACCAGCGACCCTGCGCTCGTAACTGGCTTCCTTATGACGATATTAGAAGCCAACGGTGCGACTAAGAGTGTGCCACTTCTACGGAAGCGTGTGCGAGATACTGTTATGTTCGATCAGGCACGCAAACCTTGGAGGCGTTCGCCATTCTACCTTGTTGTCCGCGTTGCAATGCAGCGCTATCTTTACGAAGTCTTTGGAGCCGACATTGGCAGGTTCTACTACAAAAGCATCATGTGCCTGATGCTCCGCCAGTTCTTAGAGGATGTTCTCAAGAGACTACCCTTCGAATCAGTTTCCTATCTGCGCCAGAAGTTAGGCCGCCGCCTCGCCAAGCTCGAGAGCGATCGTACCGCGACCACGGGGGGAATTCACCGCTTGATGGCATCGACTATATCCTCACTAGAGCCTAGTTTGGAGAATACCTTGCGCACTACTGGTGGTTGGCTGGAGGCGACGTGGCAAAACTACAAACGAGCCCATGAACGCATCGTGCCTTCACTCAGCTCCCAGATTCCTGCAGGTGCGCTTAATCTGCGCCTCAGCTGTAGCTATCCTGCTCTCACACGAATCCTTGCAAGCCAGAACATTGGCGCTGATGCCCCGCGACTTAGTCCTGGTGAGCTACTCAAACAATATGATGATTCCGCAGCATCGGTAAAGCCGTATATGTACGCAGCCCGCTCTCACATTCAGATCTCGCAGCACCATGCGACGATGATCCAGCCCGTCAAAGAGTCGACTGCCTCCGGTCATTCTAGAATCCTCGAGTTGAGCAGCATTATCAGCGACTATGTTCATCAAATTCAGACCTCGCCTGAAGGCTACCCAGATCAGAAGAGTCAAATGCTATTACATTTGTTGGAGCTTTGGGTTCTGATGGACAAAGAAGCCGTGACTTGCTACCCCCTCCTACAGGATTATCACCCAGGTTTCGATTCCGATCTGCTAGATCCTATTCAGCTACTCTCACTCGATGATTTGCTACGAGTCCAGCAGGTTCAGGAGCACCTCAGCAAGCGTTATCGTGCACGCCATGGGATGCAGTGCAGGACCATCTTCGACGATCCTGCAGACGACTGCTTCGCGGTGAGATACTTTGACCAACACGATGAGTCTGGACATTCGTTACGCCTTGAGATTGAGGACCACGCCGATATTCAGCGTGCCAGCAAGGAGATCGAATGGGAAGAGAAGAGTGCAGTCCATGAGGAGACCATCAAGAAGCGAGATGAGGCTACCTGCATTTGGGATAGGGTGCCCAGCAAGTACATACCCGGCGATGTTGAGACTCGGCACCGTTGGCCATGTGAGTGGCACGATCTACAGAACGAGGCCAAGAGCATCAGAATCCAGATTTGCGAGCACCCGTTGCCGAACTATGAACCTGCAGCCAAGGCATCCCTCTTCGAGCTGAGGTGTCCAAAATCCTTTGTTGCATACAGGGACGCCACTTGGTCGATTCTCTCGATTGTTTGTTGCCTGTCGCCAACAGCAAAGCCCGACAGAGTATCAATCGTTCGAGAATACTCACAGCTGGAGCCATACGCCAATGCATCAGACTGCAAAGTCACACTTGCTTCGGAGAGAAAAGCTCATTTGGAATCACACTACTCCCACTGGCATTTTCCGGTTGGGATGCATGATGTGATCCGCACCTGCGGGCTCAAACCGCGATACTACGATTCTTCGACTGAGGGGTGGACGGGCGCACATGGCAAGGCGTCGTTGTGGCACCATTTCCCTGTGATGCTAGCGATCGATTCTCCCTTTCGGATACTACAGCCAACGTATGCCAACTGGCCTTCATCAAACGATGTCCAAGCGAGTCAAACCGATTGTCCTCCAGATGTCAGCGTACACGAGTTCATGGCCTGGCAAGGCCTGCTGGTTGGGAGGCATTCACGATGGCTGAATCTCACTCGCGAAATGGGCTCTACCAACCTGAACTTCTCCAGCGACGCTACATGGACACTTGTTTCGCGTCTTGTTTTTGAAGTCGGTTCAGCTTCGCCGAATGCAGATCCTCGGCGAGACGTGCATACTGCGTTGCTTGATGACACCATGTGCTCAAAGCTTTTACAGCAGATGTCGCTACGTCTGGATGCGATTCATCGCAATTGGCGCGAGCCAGTGCAGATGGATATTCTGATCACTATTCTTCTCAAGATTGTGTCGCTCTCGACGTCTGAGAGCATTCGCGAGAAGAGTATGGCATGCTTACTGCAGGCACGAAATGCGACCGATCTCTGGCGATCTGAACTACAGTCCGTCGTTACAATCGATGCCAGGGTTCGACCATTTGCAGTATACGCATCACTCTTGTGCAAGCGGACTCTACATACTGATTCGGAGACGCTGTTGGATCCTTCGGCTCTTAAGCAGTACGTCATCGCCTCTATATCTTTGAACTACAATCTGGTGGAGGAATTCACGTTCTTGCCTTATAAGGTC
Organism: Neodidymelliopsis sp. IMI 364377; assembly: GCA_027946375.1. Lineage (NCBI taxonomy): Eukaryota > Fungi > Ascomycota > Dothideomycetes > Pleosporales > Didymellaceae > Neodidymelliopsis > Neodidymelliopsis sp. IMI 364377. The sequence continues at coordinate 238,787 of JAPEUT010000002.1, forward strand.
AAAAACGCAATCATTCGTGATGTTTTGTACTCTTACGAGAATCGCGAGCTCTTGAGGCACTCCATCCTGACCAACCACGAAGCTTTCGTCGAAGCCATAAATTTCCTGTGGCAAATCCCTGAAGGATACGAGACTGTCATTACGAACTCAGCTACCGGCACGTGGTGGATCTTGCTCGAGCTGAGGCCGAAGACCAGTAGCCATTCGCATTTCGTACACTACAACTATGTCTATGGCACACTACTCATAGATGGACAAGAGATGAGCACTCTTCCATTGACCTATCGACGGCATCCGCTGTATCGCCAGATTTTCGGAGACAAAAACCCCATCGTCTTTCCCTCACCGCTACAAGGCATGTCGTGGGCGGTGTCTGAGCCCATGAAGGCTGGCCAACGCATACATCTAGGGTTTCGACAACAGACTCTGATTGTCCGCGCGATCCAGCACAATCGATTGTACGAGTACATACCACCGGAAGTATTTGGCACGCCAACATCACCCGATCTCCCGGTTCCATTGATCTCTGGTTGCTACCATTGGTTGAACATACGCAGTGGTGAACTTGAGATCCGCCGCCAAGACATGTGGATATCGAAGTTGGGCAATTGGTGGATCCAAGGCATTGCCTACGGAAAATGTCAGGTGATCCGACGTCGTGGTCAACAGTCTGAGACCTTTTTGCTGGAAGCATCCAATGACCTTGTCCAACGCATCTGCAAAGTCTTTGAGTACTTTGAAGACCCAAGACACATCATCGTATTCAAGTCGCGGGACGGAAGAGTTACTGTCGAACTCAAGCGTCTGGAACTGAGTTTTCACATCAACAACGATGGGTTGTTGTCTTCTCCAAGGCTCGGTGCTGTTATTCCCCAAAACCAAGATGCTGGAACCTGGTATGGCCTTCGGAGTAAAATCGTTATTCAGTCTGCAGCTAATTGTCGCCAAAAGTCCATTCTCGTGCCTCTAAACGGCGAGCTGCAAGTTACCAGAGACCTTGTCCACGTCTCCGTCGACATCGCGACAGGAGGAGCAACAACATTTCTAAAGTTCGACATCAACGATGTTCTGGGTCGTATTGATTGTCCACCAGAGCCAAGGCTCCTTTACACCAAGGCATTGCTTCACGCGTACACATCACATGTCATACCGGATCCATTGACATCCAGGAGTGGAGTCGAAGAGGCTCTTTCTCTCCTCAAATCAGGACTCTATCAACCTTGGAGTCCTCTTACAATCCCAGATGCAATCCTCCTGCAGCGCTTAGCGGAACTGTCTCCGAAACGAGGATACTATCCTGTAGACTCGCAGTTCATGGAGACGGTGGTATGGCAGCCGGATATGACGGTGCATATGCAGGATGATCGCTATTGGGCGTGCGCAGACCAGATTCTGCAACGCAACCTAGCATTATCCAGATTCGCTCCGCGTGCTACAAAACAAGAGCTGGCGCTTGAACCCTCTGCGAAACCTGATTCTCATCTGGCAATGCGAGCCACAACAGGTCACGCACACAAGCTCAAGGGAAATGATATGCTTTATCATGCTAGAGACAAGCGTACGACCGCCACAGATCGGACGAATGTCTTGCAGATGACGAAGTCACTTCTCCATCAGCAGCCATCGCCAATAGACTCGCCAAGTCTCCTTTCACTCCTGCATGATGCACCCGTGGTTGGCGGCTACGACAAATGCTTTCAAAAGTGCCTTCTTACCGATCTGCTGGCTGTAGACATCAAGGTGGAGTGGGGCGCTCTCACTCAGCGTGCTTTTGATTGTGGTAAAGAGGATCGTTTTCGCCTCATGTTTCTCCTTGGACTAATCGCCTTCTCCCAAGATGCCAACCTAGACTTGCTTCACAAGTTAATCTCCTTCGCGATGTTTCCTGAGGTCAAGGAACTGTCGCCCCCGAAATTCGCCGCATACTTTCACTTTAGAGCGGATGGTGCACCGCCTTCCTCCTACCTTATGTCCTTTATGGAAAAGGCCAAGATGCCATTCTTGGGGTTTGGATTCAAGAAGCGTTCTCAGCTCGTGATAGCGGAGAACCACCACGAGAAGTATGTTGAGAATAGCTGCGAAGCCTTGGCCGCGTCAATTCAGACTCAATGGCCCAATCCGGAGATCGATGTCGACAAGCTCGTATACGTCGATCCTGCGCATCTCGATGTGACGAGGGCCTTGGAGGACCTCACACCCGAGTGGCGTCGACTAACTAGGAACCATGAACTTGCGATGTATCTCGAGCAGGCTCAGGCACTCTTGGACCGATCGACCACAGCCCATGGAGTTATGTTGGACCCGGAATCAAAGCCCAAGAATTTGCACGATAGTGCTCCAGCAATTCCCAAGACTCAGTCCTCTTTCTATCCATCCAGAGATAGGTTTGGGGACGATCTCTCGATATCAAGTCTACTGCAACAACCAGTTCGTTCTCTGATCGATCGGCGCGGGGGTAGGATGCCACTCATCCATACGCTTGTACCGAGATCTCCGAACACGTTACAAGGCTCGAGCAATACCTACCTCACGCTTAATCAAGACAAAGGGAACCTTGTCCGGGTCTCGAGCAAGCCTTCGACTACCTCCAGCGCTGGCCAAATATCAGAGGTCAGAAAGCTTAGAAAGATCGTGGATGATTTCCGAGACATCTCCTCACCTGTACAGACTCGTTATGCAGACGAGATGGACACCAGTATCGATGCTCTTCAAATGCACATGCGGACCCATCAGGATGCCACTGCTTTTGAGTTGGCTGACAAGTGTATTACAGCCGAGCAGATTCGACAGTTTAGGGAAAACGTCAAGACGATTTTGAAGAATGTCGGAGATGCTCTGGCCATTCAAGATCCGCAATCGAAGTGGCTTCGGATGGTTGATCTGTGGCCACAGATGACGGTAACAGGGCTTCTCACAGAGCTCCGATCCACATCCGGTTTGATCTTTGGGACTGGCACGAAAGAAGCACTTGTGGCACTCGGCCTAGCGGTCACCAAACTGCAACAAATGCTGCGCATTCATGATGCACAGAAGCGGCGTAAGGAGCAACAACAACGTGATGAGTGGGCAAACCAGGGCCATACTAACTGGAATCCCCTTGAGTACACCGACTGGCTTCTTCTTGAGGTTGATGGCGATATCATGCTCCGGGAAGAGCAAGTGCAGGTAGCCTTAGCAACGATAGCACCGGCGTCTGGCGAAAACTCCGTCCTTCAGCTACTAATGGGCAAAGGCAAAACGTCTTGTATCCTTCGTAAGTCTTTCAAAGTCTTCAGCTCTGCATGCAAAGTCGTTCCTTCCCTAACCATTTACAGCTATGGTAGCCGCTGTTCTGGCCAACAAACAAGACCTGGCACGCATTGTGGTGCCACGTCCGTTGCTCTTGCAATCTGCACAGGTATTGCAAGTTAAGCTTGGAGGCTTGGTCAACCGCGAGATTACACACATTCCGTTCTCTCGCAAAACACCTACCGACTTGTCTCTGATGCGACTGTTCCGTCAACTGCATTCGCTAATGCGTGATCGTGGTGGGATCATGATATCGCTTCCTGAGCACCTTTTGTCGTTCAAGCTCAGTGGGCTGCAGCAACTTGCCGACTGTCATGTGGAGGTCTCCAAAGCGATGCTACGTATGCAAGAATGGTTGGACGTTCATGCAAGAGACGTCTTGGATGAGTGTGACGTCTCTTTGGCCATTCGAATGCAGCTCATTTACCCGTCCGGCACCCAGACGTCCGTGGACGGTCATCCAATACGATGGCAAGTCATTCAACTCTTACTCAACCGTACACATGACTTCATTACTGCTGTCCAGTCTCGTTTCCGCAACAGTATCGAAGTAGTTGGCCGGATTGGAGGCGGATACCCTCTCATATATTTCCTACGCAAAGACGCAGAAGACTATCTGATTGAGCTGCTCGTACGCGACATTTGCAAAGGCAACTGCCCCTTCTTGCCATGTGCAGACTTTCCAGAAGCGGTACGAGATGACGTCACCAGCTACATCTCCAGCACTTCTATACGTAGTGGACTGGTACGAAAGATCACTACGTTCTTCAAAGACAAGCCACAGTTGCTGAAAGTTACCAACTTGCTGCGTGGCCTGTTTGTCCATCGCATCCTGCTTTCGAGTCTCAAGAAGCGATGGAACGTGCAGTATGGTCTGCATCCCACACGGGCCCCAATTGCCGTACCCTACCTCGCGAAAGGCGTGCCATCGGTGGCAGCTGAATGGGGTCACCCTGATGTCGCTATCATTCTGACCTGCTTATCGTTCTACTATCAAGGACTCACTCTGGCTCAGTTCAAACAAGCTTTCGAGCAGCTTGGGAAATCCGACGATCCAAGCGTGGAGTATGCAAGATGGGTGTTCCCTCACCCACCACTCGGACTTGAGGACTACACTGCAGTCAATGCTGAAGATGGCTGGCAGCTGAACAAACTCTTCCAGCTGATACGGTAAGGCGATGCACCAGCTCAAGCTGCCCAATTTTGCAAAACGATACTAACTCACAACAGTCTGAAAGCCTCCATGGTAAATTTCTACCTCAACAATTTCGTCTTTCCTCAATACGCGAAGACATTCAGCGTCAAGCTGCAAGCATCCGGGTGGGATCTATTTCCCCTCCAGACAGATTCCGGCTGCCGCGTAACCGGGTTTTCTGGTACAAACGACACTCGACATCAGTTGCCTATGCTGATAAAGCAGGCTGATCTACCTGAACTTGCTCATACTAACGCAGAAGTCCCTCATTATCTCCTGGCAAATCGCAATCGTGAATATGTTCGCATGAATCATGCTTACGATGGCCAACGTTGGACGGAACTGGACCTAATCAAAAACCTGGTCGATCCCCTTGGCACTCAAAGGTCATTCGTTCGGAGTGAGAATAAGATCAGAATTCTCATTGATGCTGGTGCTCAGATCCTGGAACATGCCAACCGGGACTTTGCCAAAGCTTGGCTTGACGAAGATGTTGAAGCAGCAGCAGCCGTATACTTTGATGACGATCACCGAGCCTGGGTGCTGTATCGCACTGGAAATCGCACGCCACTTTTGGCGTCTCCTTTCGCTGATAACATGGACCGATGTGTAGTGTACATGGACGAGAGCCACTGTCGTGGGACTGATCTCAAACTTCCTGTGCACGGCAGAGCTGCGTTGACCCTTGGACAGCATTTGACGAAAGATGCTCTAGTACAGGCAGCTATGCGATTACGTTTACTTGGACAGTCTCAATCAGTCACGTTCTACTCGCCTCCTGAAGTTCACCAGAGCATCTTGGACCGACTGAATAAAAACTCTTTCTTCCATCCTGACTCGGCTGCTGTACTATCCTGGGTTTTTGGTCAGACTTGTGACATTCTTGAGCAGCAGGAACCGTCGTTTCTTGCCCAAGCATTTCAACATCTGCAACAGAAGCAAGCTCGACTCAGTCATCCGGACTTCCTCGAGGACGCGCACTCAAAACATGAATTTCTTGCAGAAATACTCATGAAGGAATTCCTGTTAATCAAGGACCTGTATCAGCCAGGAGGAAATCGACGTGCCGGATTCAACAAGCTTTCGTCATGGGATCCTGCCTTGCAGCAACACGTCAAGCTGCTTCACGATCGCCAGAAGCAGTTCCAAGACAAAGGCTCTGCGGTGCATGCTTCTGTCCTGGAGGAAGTTGAAATCGAACAAGAGCGTGAACTTGAACGCGAGGTTGAACACGAGGTGGAAAACGTTCGCGAGGTACAACAGCCACCGAGATTTCGCGCACTTGAGATCTCCAAGCTACATGCAGACGTTGAACATTTCGCTACATTCGGCAGACTCGTCGCTGGTAGCAGTGCTTACCATCCCATGTTCTCAATACTCAGTCGCACCGCCTCAGGCCTCAAGCGCAATGTATCGGCATCTGTGCCTTCTAACCTGTGGGTGTCGACTCAGTTCAGTCGCACGGTGGACATCGTTCAGCCAAACGACAACTTTGTGCGACCATCTCACTGGCTGCTCTGGAGCTTTGTCAATCAGAAGGCTCTTCTTGTCAGCCCCGAGGAAGCCGATGCCCTGATCCCGATCTTGCGTTGCAGGTCTGAGCCTGGAGGCGTCCACCTCATCGTCTATGCTGCACCAGTCACTCGTAGGATGCTTCACTTCAATAGTCTCGATTACCATGCAACACCACCCCTTCCTGAGGACTTCAAAGCTCCTACGTGGCTACAAGTCGAATTGGGTATCTTCTCTGGCCGTCTGCACCTTGAGTGGCATGAGTATGCTGAGCTTCTCAGCTACCTAGGAATGAAGCCAGATCTCTCCGTCGACCCAGGCTTACGTCCCTTTGTGTCTAAGCCTCTGAGCTTCCTTCACGAGTGGATCGACACCCGCCGCAAGGGTCAGGATTTTGAGCATACTCCCATGGGCTTTGTCACAACGGGCAAGCCACTGACTGAGAACCATGCGTTCTTCCAGACTGCCACCCAAAATTCTCATGCAGATATTCGCCCTCGCATCGCGCGTTTTGAATCGGGTGAGGAGGAGCAAGAAGAGAATAAGGATGGTGACAGCGACCACGATGATGACGAAGCGTTTGCGCCGGTCGTGGAGCATGTCGATGACTCGGATAGTGAAGTTGATGATTCTGATGATGAAGATGAAGAGTTTCTTGATGCACGGGAGCATGGGGAAGACGACCTGGAATAATCTGTCGGCAGTAGCGCTGTTAATAGATGATCAAGAGTTCGCCGTCTACGTTCTTACACGTCAAGCATCCGCGTAGCATGCCTGCGAGCAAGGCATGTAGTCAACGTTAATACAACGAACTACCATAAATTCAGACTAAATGACTACTGCAATGTGTATCAGTGTAGCGAAACATCTTAGTTCAACATCTTCACATTCCTCCAATTGAGACCCCCGAGCAAGAACCCAACCTACCTCACTACATCGATGGAGAGACAGGCGTGACAGGAAATGACAGCGCAGAACACGAGCCGTCACATCACTACAGCTCGGCGACCGAGAGCTCGTGAGAGTGAGGGGTTTAGATGCGTTCTCTGGGTCCGCCACAGCCCCTCCTCGGTCGAAGCCGAAAACATGTGGCTGTGCAGACAATAAACAAATCACGTCACAGCAAGTGCACTCAAATCACAATCAATAGCCTGAGGACACGAGACTCTGCATGCGCTAACATGGGTCGACGAGCTGAAACCGTACTCCAGAAAAGTAGCGCGCGTCATGTGTTGCAGGTTGGGCGGTTAGGAAATTTGCTGAAAGCAGAAGCCAAAGGGAACTGTTTGAGTGAGATCACCATGTGGCTTGAGATCTAGATCGCCGCCGACAGGGGTGTGCGATGGTTTCCGTTACTCTGGTTGATAACGAGGGCTGTGTAGGGAAAATTCAGTTTGTTAATCAGACTTGTAGCGCGCAAAGCGGTGAGCTGTTGCACACGTAACGGTTGTCGTTGCTCTGGTGTTGTTGTAGGTAGATGGCGCCGATCGTACAAGTGATGGTACGATGATGACATCGCACAGGGACAAAGATTTGTGTGCGCGTGTCACACTCAACGCGATGCGACGATCGACGCAGGACGCTTGGCAGGAATTGAAGCCTTGTTTTCAACCAGGACAATCCAGGTCCCAAACTGGGCAACAGGGAGCCATTGCAATGCCTCTTTCGATCAAAGACGTAATGTATCCGCTCTTTGTAGGCGATCCACGGTGAGAGCGTGCTCTTGATGCCGCGTGCACAAAGATCTGGGATGCAACTTAACCCTCGTAACGCGGGAGAGTGCCATGGCCCCTGAGCGCACGAATCATTGCGTTGCTTTTGGCATGCCCCGGCGCGGCAACCTAGATACCCTAGCGACCATGATGTGTACATGCTGGCGAGCGGAAGGATTTGTGATTGCGACGAGCCTGCAGTTCACCTCGAGCCTACGGTTCACCTTGAGCTTTGCAGATGCACAGCCCCATCAGCGGGCATACCGAGATGCAATGCAAGCGCGCTCACATGTCAGTGTGGATTGCGCCGCAACTGAGGCTGGTGCAGTGGAGACGCGCTCTTTGAGGGTCTGGAAGGTGGTGGGTGCTGGGGAGAGTGCACAGAGAGCTGAAGACCGAGTCAGCCAATCACCTGCCAGCCTGCGATCGCACTTGCCCTTGTCTGAACCATTCAGGGCCGATTGGGGGCAGGGGCCCCACGTCATTAGGGACCACTACTTGTAGCTCCCGCATCCTGTTTAATTGTGTTGCGCGGCAACAACCTCCTCATTTTTCGCATCGCACAGTCTTCGGCGCGTTAACAAAAAGTCCCCTTCGTCCTAGAGGGCGCACTCAATCGCCTATACGCCCATCATGTCGTCCACCGTAAGTAAACAAAGGAGCGAAACAACACAGGAATATGCGCTCATGTATTGTAACAGGGTGGACAAACTGGCGAGGCCAGAGACAGCTCCAACTCCCTGTCGTCTATGCTATCGACCCTCGTTCCTGCAGCTATCCTCGCCGGAGCTTTCGTTGTGTGCTTCATCCTCGCGCGCAAGTACTTTCGCAGAGTGTACGCGCCGAGAACCTACCTCAACCATCTGGGCGTGCAACGGCAGACTCCACCCCAAAGTGGGGGCATGTTTGGATGGATTAAAGATTTCAAGAGCTTGAAGGATGAGTACATCTTGGATCACCAGTCGATTGATGGCTACCTCTTCGTGCGCTTCTTCAAGATGATGATTGTCATGAGCTTCCTTGGATGCGTCATTACCTGGCCTGTTCTTTTCCCCGTCAACGCAACTGGTGGTGCTGGTCAGAAGCAGCTCGACCTCCTCTCCATGAGTAACGTCCAGCAGACCAAGACCAACGTCAACCGCTACTATGCTCATGCTATCATTTCTGTCATCTTCCTAGGTCAGTGGTTTAACAACGCAGATGACAAGTTTGTATCGCTGACTTGCTACAGGATTGGTCATGGTCATCATTGCGCGTGAGTCGTTCTACACTGTAAACCTACGCCAGGCCTACCGCCGTTCGCCATGGGGTGCTAGCCGCCTGTCCTCGCGAACCATTTTGTTCACCAGCGTACCTAAGACTCTCTCTCAGAGTGCATTGTTCGAGATGTTCCCTGGTGTTAAGCATGCTTGGGTTGCCTCAAAGACCAAGGAGCTTGAAGAGATGATCGAAGATCGCGACAAGACTGCCCTCAAGTTTGAGGCCGGTGAGGTCCAGCTTTCGACTGATGCCAACAAGAACAGGATGAAGGCCGAGAAGAACAAGAAACACTTTGTCAATGAGAACGTACAGGATGGCACTAAATGGTTGAACCCCAAGGATCGCCCGACTCACAAGCTCAAATTCCTCATCGGCAAGAAGGTCGACACTATCGAATACGGACGTCAGCACCTTGCTGAACTTATCCCCAAAATCACCGCAGAGCAAGACAAGCACTGGAACGGCAATGGAGAACTCATCGGTGCTGTCTTCCTGGAATTTGACACACAAAGACATGCTCAGGATGCCTGGCAGATGATGCAGAACCGCAAGAACAAGCCCAACTCGAAATTGGACGCCCGCCAGCTCGGTGTCATGCCCCAAGAAGTAGTCTGGGAGAACCTGCGCATTACCAAGCCTGAGCACATGACCCGCTGGGCCATCGCTACCGCTATCATCTCAGTCATGGTCATCTTCTTCGCCATCCCAGTTGCTTTCGTTGGTCTTATTTCCAACATCAATTACCTCGCCCAACGCTTCACCTGGCTCTCATGGATTCTTAGTATTCCCCAGGTCATTTTGGGTGTCGTTACCGGTTTGTTGCCTTCAGTCATGCTCGCTGTTCTGATGGCTTTGGTTCCCATCTTCTGTCGCCTCATGGCCAAGCAGGCAGGCTACGTCACTTACAGCCAGATCGAACTCAAGACCCAGAGCTGGTACTTTGTGTTCCAAGTCGTGCAGGTTTTCCTTGTCGCCACTCTAGCCAGCGCTATCACATCTGTGATCAATGATGTGCTTTCCAACCCCGGTAGCGTCCTCACTCTCCTTGCAGAGAACCTCCCCAAGGCCTCGAACTTCTATATCAGTTACTTTATCCTGTTGGGTCTCTCTTCGGCATCTGGCACACTTCTCAACATTGGTGGTTTCGTCGTCGTCGTACTCCTTGGTCGCATCCTCCCTGGAAAGACACCTCGCAAGATCTTCGATAAGCTCACCAAGCTCTCCGCTCCCGCCTGGGGTTCTGAGTTCCCTAAATGGTGCAACTTGGGTGTAATTGCCCTCACGTACTCTGGCATCGCTCCGTTGATCATGGGCTTCGCCACTGTTGGCTTCACTCTCGTTTACCTTGCATACCGCTACAACTTCCTATACGTGTACGAGACCAACATCGACACCAAGGGCGCGGCTTACCAAAAGGCACTGAAGCAGCTGCTCACCGGTGTTTACCTGTCTGAAATCTGTCTTATTGGTCTTTTTGCTATCGCTACCGCGAAGAACCCACAGGCTGCTGGGCCTCTGGCTATCATGGCGGCTCTCCTAGCTTGCACTATCATTTTCTCTTTCACCCTAGGTACAGCACTGAAGCATGAAGAGGCTCGCCTGGCTTACACTGACCCCTCGCCACAAAACGGTCACATCGAAAACGGCCACCGCGATGAGAGCCGCGAAAAGTCTGATTCCGCTCCTCTTAACGGCGCTACCTCAGACCACGCTCCTCGGGCGTCCCGCATTCCTGGTTTCATCAGGAACATTATCAACCCGGAGCGTAACTCTCTGAACACTCTCTATGGAACCCTAGATCAGTTCTACCACACACCTCAGGAGCCACTACCGGTTGAGATTCAGAAGCGTGCCTTCTTCAACCCCGCTGTTACCTCTCCTACACCAGTCATCTGGATTGTGCACGATGACATGGGTATCAGCGAGCGCGAAATTAGGGATACAAAGAAGGCTGTTCCAGACCTACACATCACAGACGATCAAGCCGTTTTCAACGAGAAGGGCAAAGTGTACTGGAAGGGTGTCGAAGACGGCCATGCAAGGGAGGCACCCGTCTTCGATGAGCGTATCGTCTACTAGTGGTAGATGCTCGTCAAGACAACTCTTCTTACGGCTTTGCTCTCAAAGACTCTATCTTGGCGCAATCTGCAGAACGGAGTTGGAACTTGATGATACCCTCGAGGATATTTGCACCTTTCTTGAAGCTAAACCCACATGCCACATCTTTCTCTTTCTATTCAGTTGTTTAAAGTTACGAAGCAAGTGTACGATGAACGAAGAGCGATTGATTCTCACGAACAACAGCGAAGCAGAGATATCCAGATTTGCGTTTTTAACATAGCAATAGTTGTAATACAAAGATGCCAACGCAGACTCCAGTCTTTGATCTAATCAACGTGTGTCATCCTGCAAGTTCTTGTCCATCGCGATACCCGCCTTCAATATCGACCACAACAGCTTGCGCACGGGCCATATCCAGTATACGAAGAAGCTCGTTTCTATTGATCGAATACCTCTTAAGAACACCAGGTAACTCCAAACACTCCACGCACGCAACACTGTTATAAGACAGTACCTAATAACAGTATAATGCCCTTTTGCTACTAATATATATATTAAATAGCCCTATAGAATAGTAATGTTCTTATTCTGCGTTGCTACTTAGGGTGGTGCTGCACAAGTGTTCGACTAATTAAAACGAGCTTCTTCGTACAACTACAAGCACACGATCAGAACACGCCGGCACGGAAACCAAAAGCCACTGCCCCTCACTAATGCCGCATTGCCGCAACAGCTAGATCTTTCAGTGGTTCATTCAGCCTGGTACTCTCAAAGAGACTTTACCATGAGGTGGTCGTGACATCATGCATAAGGGTCCAGTGTTATTTCATCATCGCAATATCGAACTAACAAAATGTGCATCATCGCGATGAGAAGAGCAATATAAACCTCAGCTAGTTCCCTGCACCTATTACCATATTCCACAAACAATCTTCACAACACCAATTGATATCCTAGTCCTATCTCCAATACCCAAAACTTCTCCTACCACAACACCAAAACCCACACACATCGATCATGTCTGCCGAGTACAAGGGCCAGAACCCCATCGACATCGCCAAGCAGGCTGAGAAGGACCTCAACTCCCACGCCAATGTCCACGGCACCGACCCCAACACAGCAAACCCCAACCGTGGCCCCAACGCAAGTGATTCAGGTGAGTATCCTAGTTCAGATACATCTAACCAGCCCATACTAACAACTTCTTAGCAACTGAGTCTGGCATCGACGAGTCGGCAGTCAACAAGTTCCCTGGTGCTACCGTCACAGTAGGCTCCGGTGCCAGTGGTGCTGGCAACAACCGCGACATCCCCGAGTCTGAGGGCGGCGACATCAACCCCGCAACAGGCAAGCTTTACAAGGCTGGCGACTTCGAGAAGGGTGTTGGCGCACCAGAGGTCAAGGATGCCAGCTATGCGAAGAACCACGGTGGTGAGCCAGACGCGAACGCGCCGGTCAGGCAAGGTCAGGGCCAGACTGGTAACAGCAAGCCATAGAGGGGCTTTTGAGTATGCAGCACTGCGCTGTAATAAGAAATAATGAATGAATGAATGAACAAACGAATTCAAACAAATGAACGAACCTTAGTGGATTCCATCCACGTAAGCTACATGCTCGATAGTGATACGCAAGTGTTATCCCGCTCAAACATGCTCACACTAAGGCTTCAGGCTGAAGCCTACCAAATCAAAAGTTCACCACCAAATGCTTTTAAACAACGACCTTCGCCACTCTGCATCCGACCACTTTCTTGTTATCATCTGACCCTGTAGTTCAGCGTGCTCACGGCATGCTGTTGTGTTGTTGCTGTTCGAAGTGCCTAGAGGATCTGCGATGAACCTGGACTCAAGGTAGGGACAAAACTGTCAAATACATCCTCGACTGCGAAGAATACACGACCTAGATAACGCAATGTCGTCAAACGCTCAATAAAGACTTCTTTACTATTATCGATACTGACGACGGGTGAGGTTGAGAAGCAAAAGCAACACCTGAGTCGAGCAAGACGAGCGCTTAAGCCATCTGACTAAGCATCAACCGCATTTTATCCGGGCGCCTCAACGCGTGAAAACACGGCAGAACCAACCCGCCACAAGGCACGCAGCTTCCGGGCGTAACGCCGCGGTACGGCACGAGACAGGACACTGCGCCGTACGACACGCGTCGACAGATGAGATGAGCGAGAAGAGCGACTCAGTGTTCTCACTGTATCGAAACAATATCAAATAGAGGACTGAACACCGGATGTATTGCGACAAAGAGGCACGATCAGCGTTCGACGCCTCAAAGACACCGAGATGTAACCGCCTTTCGATACCTCAGTCATGAAAGAGATACAGCGATTGTTTGATGAGCGAGGCAATGCCAGGTCGAAACATGAAACGAGGAATAGACACAAGCCAAGAGGTGGACCCACCGCATGTCAAACGGAAAAATGGCTCCACCAGCCGTGTTCGATGGATCTCAATACTCTCTCCTTTTGCTCCACTACTTCTAGATTCGAAGACAGACATGATCAAGGTCCACAAGGTAACGGGCGAACAAGGCGGACAGCATTGCTACCCACGCGTAGTAACATGTTGCAGCCACCTCATCGTCCAATTTCACGACCAGATGAAGGATCCCGCTCCAATTTCCTCCGGTGAGGCGGTAAACTTATCGACATAATCCAGGAGACCACAGAGTGCATGATGATGATGACATTGACAGCGCATGATGTTTCTGTAGACGCCAGGACCTTGTAAACAGCCGGGTGGAGTGGAACCGCTCAAGCCTTTCATGAGGTTTCACGTTTCTCGTCATCTCAAACGCCATTGAACGGGGCAGGAACACGAACGGAGGGCAGCCAGGAACATGCATCGAAGCGATGCCTGAGCAATCTCCCACGAGAACACCAGCATGAGTTTTTCTGGGTCGCAGGATCGAGTCCAGCCTTAATCCATTGTTCTGCGGCAACTAGGCGGCGCCACACTACCAGATCGGGCGCTAGTGCACGTTGAAGGTAGATGACATGAGCTTGGCGCGAGACGGCAGCCCGGGGTATGGCAATGTCAGGACCGCGCTATGGCTGTCATGGAAGCACTGTGCCGACTACGCGGCATGTGTATAAGAGACATCCAGCTGCCAGTTGAAGAAAGGCAGGCTTGACGCTGACACTCTTTTTCCATACGCTCTTTAGCATACGCTCACTTTCGACGATTATCCATTCGAACATTGTTCATACTTCCATTCTTTGACTATACCAGTTTTCTCTCCACAACCAACCAACATCAAAATGAAGTACTCTTACGCTCTCGCCATGGCAGCTGCTCAGCTCGCCTCTGCCCACACCACCTTCCAGTCTTTCGTCATTGACGGCAAAGACCAGGGCCAGCACTTCGCTGTCCGCACTCCCTCCAACGGCAACAACCCCATCAAGGATGTCACCTCCACTGCCATGATCTGCAACGGTGGCACCAAGACTGATGACACTCTTGAGATCGCGGCTGGCTCCGAAATCACCATGCAATGGCACCACAACGTAAGTGCAACTGAACCCATCATATGAATCATGAAGTCTAACAGCCACAAAAGGACCCTGCCACCGCCTCGGGTGACTCCGACGAGCCCATTGCCGCCTCCCACAAGGGCCCAGTTATGGTTTACATTGCTCCAGCCGAGTCCAACGGTGAGGGTGATGTCTGGGTCAAGCTCTACGAGGACGGTCTCACCGACGGCAAATGGGGTGTTGACAACTTCATCGCCAACAAGGGTCAAATCACCATCACCCTTCCCGACCTCGCTGCTGGCGAGTACCTGATCCGTCCTGAGATGATCGGTCTCCACGAGGCCAGCTCCCAGGGCGCTGCCCAGTTCTACAACGGCTGCGGTCAGATCAAGGTCACCGGCTCCGGTGCTGCCACTCTCCCCGCTGGTGTCGACATGACCAAGGCCTACTCTGCCACCGACCCCGGTGTCCTGGTCAGCATCTACAACGGTGCTACCACCTACGAGATCCCCGGCCCCAAGGTCTGGGACGGTGCCTCGTCGGGCTCTGGCTCTTCCCCTGCCCCCGCCTCGTCGGCTGCCCCCGCTTCGTCGGCTGCCCCCAAGAGCTCCGCCGCCGCCGCTACCTCTGCTGCCGCTGAGGCTACCCCCGTTGCCACCTCCGTCCCTGCTGCTACCTCTGCTGCTGCTACCTCTGCTGCCGCTACCTCCGCTGCCGCCGCCCCCTCTGCCACCGCTGGCACTGGCTCCGGCTCCGGCTCCGGCTCCTCCACTCTCCCCGAGGAGTTCACCATCCAGGAGTTCATTGCCTGGTTGAAGGAGACCACTGGCGCCTCCGGTGCCTCCAAGGCCCGCCGCCACGCCCGCTCTTTCTTCGGTTAAGCGCTCTTGCACTTTCCCACCCCTAAACGTGAGGGAACTTGTACGTTGCACTCTGCATTGCCAGGCGTCACGTTAGACTCTTCATTGGTTGCTCATTTCTGGAGAGGGTTTTAGTCTTGGATGGCACAACATGACATCAAGCCCAAACTCTTTCTCTTCTTGCTTCATACTTTTTTCTTGGATGGCTACTGTGTAGCATTACATTTCTGTGAATATAGGAACTATGACGAATGGATTTCGAAACAAAAGTGTTGCTACGATTACTGTGTCTTGCTGCGTGATATTTGCTCTACTCTGCTGTGCTGTGCTGTGTTGTGCTGTGGCTTGGTATATGGATTCACTGTCCCATGTACTGCACAGGAATATGAGCGGGTTATGACTGTAATTGGACAATTTACCCCCCTTCTATCGCGTTGACCTCTCGACATACGAAGGATTGAATCAAAGTACACAGTCAAGCTCACAAAACCGATGTTCACAAGGAAAATATTCTACGCTATCGACAACAACGATGGGAAGGCCGTGAATATCACAAATTCACATCAATCCTGGTGAAGACTTCTTGTCCCAACTATACAAGATAGTCTACCACCCCAACCTCACGCGTTTCAAGGCAAGCTCGGTTATTGTTGTACCTGTACACATTGGAAACCTACTACAGGAGTTGTCATGCGGTGATGTACGGGCTCACTGGATTATTTGATGGATGATCTGGGTATTGGTGGCTCGCTTACATGTCGTTGGGTTTGAGAGTAATGATTGAGCAACAAGGCTGGAGCAATGGTGGTTAGATGTTCGTGCAAAGAGGTGCGAGCCTGAGTGGGTGGATTCAAACAGCTAACGACGACAGCAACAGGACCTTCTTTGTTCAAAGGGCTGGTTTATCATTTTGAAAAGCATGCGAGCGCTGATGCTTTGAAGTACGGCTGTGGCATTTTGTGCTTATCAATACATGTTAATGAGTAAAGGTGCGTCAGGTGTGGCAAGTAATGTAATGACCCTCGGCAACCACCTCAAATACAAAATGCTTACGCACTGAACACTTATGTCGTAACTTTTGTTGTTGATTGAATGAATCCAGGCTATACTATGCCAATTTTGAAGCTCAATACTGTTGAGCAAAGTAGTTTCAAGTACGCCAGATCCCAATGATGAGTATCTTCTACAGCCTCCTCGCAGGCTTGCAGTATGCGCTCGCGACGCAATAAATGGAGAGGAAATATGATTACAAAATGCAACTTCGACCCAGCGCTCAACTCTCGTGTTCCACCCACGGCTGGAATTGAGCGTGTGGCTTACCGCCTGGGCACAGCACCGCCCTGCGGCCTCGCCGCAGCACCACTTTGAATGAGCAACTTGAATCCGTTCTTCAGCGCAACCATGTCAGGGTATGCGTTCTTATGCAGTTCAAATGCGTTAGGTACAACCTTGATACCCCATGCGCCCTTTGGTTTGTTGTCGCCCATCTGGAAGCAGATCCAGAAGTAGCCTGGGTGTTTGGGCATGCTGCAGAAGGCGTACATGGAGCGGTTAGGATTGGCTTTGCAATAGTTTTCGAGCCAGAGTTCTGCAGTTGTTAGTACAATGTCAAGAATAGATGCTTGTGCATATTCGGGATACACAAGGGGAGAGTGTTGCTTACCAGTGTCTTCCTTTGTGCCTTGCTGGAAACGCTCGTCTCGAGTAAGTTCGGCAACCTTACGCGCCATGGCTTCAACGTGATTGACGATTAGCTCGTCGAGATCAGTGTATGTCGCCTTGCCAACCTTAAGCTGCTTGCCAATTGAGTACTCATTTGCTTTGCCCAATTCAAGCACGTCAAGATGCTGGTACGCGCTGTTCGAAACCTTCCAGGTAACGACCAAGTGATCGAAACCCTTTGACGAGGGACGAATGACCAACTCGCCAGGCTCTTTACTGCCAAGGTATTCTTCGGCTGACGCTGCGTTCATGCTGAAGAAGAGAGGGTGGTTGATAACGCGGTTGGGTCGACCAGAAGCAACCTCCTTCTCTTTCTCGGCGGCCTGCTTATCGGCGCGCTCTTGCGCATCATCCCATTCACCAGGAATGCGCTCGATGTTTCGTGGTACAGGCTGGCGGATGATGTCCTCTCGTAACGAAAGCTGTGCGGTCAACGCCTTCCGGTTCAGATACACGATACGAGCGCGCACTGTCTGGTGTGTCTGATAAACGTGACGTGGCTCCTGTCCGCCACTTCCGACGCCCTCAGGGAACTCGGATTCAGATACACCACCTTCGATACCGTTCTCAAGCCTGACCTCGATGTGGTCGGGGAACGTACGCTTAATCTGTACTGGGACAACCATACCTTCGTATAAACTCTCCTTGGTTTCACCAGTGAGCATAGTAAACACCTCCTCGCCGGTCATCAGAGCAAAGATCTGCCTAATTTCCTCATAGGGTGTCTCCAGCTCAGCACGGATGGTCTCGAGAGTGGCACGCTTTCGTTGACCAAAGTTCTTCTCGATCTCTGCCGCATAGTCCTCCAGCGCTAGATCGTTGACTAGGTCTGTAGTGTCTTCTCTGACCATCTTCCTGATAACGGCACTTGGGCCACCATCATCGACCTCAGCCTTAACATCTTCCTCGTCCATATTGAGAGCATCAGCAACCATCTTGCGAGCGAGGTCATAATCTTCGGGGTGAACACGGGTGTAGTCCAGGTAGTCGGATGCTTCCTCAGTGGAATCGTATGGGATGTACAGGAAACTGGCACAGTTCTGGAAGACCTTGGGTCCCATGGCCGCCTTGAGATCTCTGGAGCTATTTTCTGATACACCAAGCAGATCGAAACGGGAAAGAACCTCATCTCCATTTGCTTGAATGGCCTTGATCATTCGGTCCGCCTTGCGAGGACCCAGACCGCAGACGTACGGCAGGAGTTTTGACATGTATTTGTCGTCGTATGTCTCTGGTAAGTCAATACCGACGAGATTCACCATGTCTACCATAGCGGTCTCGAGGCGGTCCATGAGCTTGTCCTGGGGAATGAGAGTCTGGTCCTTCACGAATGGGAGTGACACGATATCCTTGCCAAGTGAAGCGTACTCGGCGAGCGGGTTCTGCAAGTACCTTCCTAAGGCAACGCAGTACCTGGTGAGCGGAGGGAACTTGGGGAACTCGGCAGCAGCACGGCCACTGTTGTAGTAGAGACGAGCGACTTCGTCGTTGACCAGAACAACTTCTAAGGGATCGCTCTTCTCCATACCAGTGCTGTCGTCCTCGTAGCTTGGCCCTGTCAAGTTGTGTTGAGCAACGATATCCTGAACATCTTTGTATAGCCTTCTGGTTTCGACAGACCAACCGCTGATACCAACCACATCTGGGCGTCGGCGCTGGATTGCGTCGACAAGCTTGATAATGTCTTGACCATCCGGGATGCCACGCTCCTGGTTGCCGAGGCGCATATCCACAAGCTTGCCGTGTTCCATGACCCGACCATCGTTTTCGACATAGGCCCAGAGTATAGCATCGCCACGTTGGCCTTTACCGCTAGAGAGGCACAATACGTTGGGTATCGAGCCGAGCACAGCACCCTTGAGCTTGAAAGGTGCCTGATCTAGTTTGTTGTAGTAGTTCTCCCTAGCTCGACTGGCAAGCTCATCCTCACAGCGAGCTCGCAATGTCTCCTTGACACCATTGGCGATGATACTTTGCAGTTTGTCGAGAGCAATGTCAAGGAGTTCTTTACGAAGATTGTTCCAAGTTTCTGATACTTCGCTGACGTTGTCTGAGACAATCTTATCGTGAAGCCTTGACTTGAAGCTTTCGTAGTTACCCATCGAGATCCGCACATGAACCAGACCTTCCTGTTCAGCTTTGAGCATCTTGAGGAATAGGTCGGGTCGGCCGTTTAGGTCGAGGAAAGTCTGTCCGCGCAGGTACTTGAACTCGTAGTAAGGATGATCCTCCGTGATCTTTCGCATACCCTTGTCTGTCCGTATGCAGTCGATCAAAGCATTCTGGTAGAAGCTGCCTCGCAAAAACCTGCGGAGGCGAGAGCTTTGTTGCAGATCCTGAACGAACAAAAGCTTGGCGGATCTGAGAAGAGAGATTCCAGTCTCTGGCGCATCGGCCATTTGGTCAGCGAGCTCTTCAACTTTGGACGGAGGATCCTCAATAACTTGGGGGCCTCTGCTTGATCCTTCGGCCTTCTTAGCAAAGTCTTCTGCGCTGATGCCAATGGCTTTGACGAGTAGATGCGCTTTGCCTCCTCGTAGTTTATCGAAGAAGTTGCGCGCATTATTAGCACGTTTCTGTGTGCCGTTCGTCTCTTGTCGCACTTCGTTGATCTCTTGCGAGTATTGGTAGTGCAAGTAATCCTGCAGTTCTTGAATCTCTTCAATTGTGACAGCCTTCTCCATCAAATCTTCAATCTCGTTGTCAACGATATCTGGCTGGACGGCCTTCACGTTCTCGTAGTTTTGTCGGAGAGAGTCTCGCTTTTCGGCAAAGGCCCTGAACTTCAAGTCGAGGTCGAACACCTCCCACAGGTCACTCTGGTTGAGAAGACGTTCTGGTCGAGCATCTGGAGGCGGAGCGCCGAAGTCGTCCTGATCGTCGTTGTCGCCAGGTGCATGGATAAGGTAGTCCTTGCGGTGGTTGAAGATGAAAGGCACCTCGTAATCTTCGATGTTAATGAACTCCAGTACCTTGCGGACAGCACTCTGGAATGGTTGGTGGAAATAGTTCGGAAGACCCTTCTTAGGCCAGAGCAGTTTCGAAATCCACGACGCTTCCTCCTCTAGTCGTAACTGCATGTCCTCAGGTGTCAATTCGAGTTCTCTGAACGGCCTGCGAGCCAGCTGTAGACGCTCGGGCACGTCGGTCTCGCGGATGACGTTGTCCTCGTCTGTCAACATGCGCTCCTGGAGTTGTGAGGGCTCGAAGACGTCCTTGAGCTGAAGTTCACGACCCTCGCCTGCCTGCTCCTCTTCTTCAGCTTCTTGCATCTCGAGAGCCCAGTCGTAGTCGGTGCCATCGCCGAAGGCAGCCCTGTAATCTTCCTCAGCGCCCTCATCAAGTCCAGCCGCCTGCAGTCCCTGTGTGATGAGGTTTATGCCTGGTTGTGTAACATCGCGGTCGTCTTCGATCTCGTCCTCGAATTGGTCCTCTTCGATAAAATCGTCAAACTCTCCCATACCAGCTCTCCGAGGCTCATCAATATCCTCGTTCATCTCTTCGTCAGAGAAGATATCATCGATGCCACGCGACTTGCGCTTCTCCTTGTGACCGCGCTTCAGGCGTTTGTATTTGGGCTACCCATCGTCAGCAGTCAACCATGGAATCGATTGAACCCAGTGGCAGGCTGTAAATCCTGGCATACCTGTGACTCGTCTTCCCGCTCAGGCCTCTCGACACCGATTAGATCAAGATCATCATCGTCGAGCCCTTCCTCGGCCTCGCGATTCTTGCGCTTCTTCCTGCGTCGTCGTTCTCTCCGCGCGTCTTCCTCGTCCTCTTCTTCTTCGTCAGCGATGAACCCAGCACCTTCCTGTGGACCAGTCAGTATATGTGCGCCAAATCGAACATACAACCCAGCTTGCCTTTGCCAGCAGTTCATCGTCGTCCTCATCCTCCTCCTCACTGGAGTCGTCGATTCCATTGGCGCCATTAAGCTTCTTCGTTCGCGTCGCACCGTTCTCCTCATCAAAGTCCTCGTCGTCTTCCTCGTCACTGCCTACAGCGGCCATGTTATCGAAAAAGTCGTTGGTAGACATTATGTACGGTGATGTAAAGGAGACGCTGTCGCGCGTCTATGGACAGCGGAGAGGCGGATTCTGAGCGTTCGAGAAGCCAGCGCAGATAACAGAGCGCGGCGATTCGGCGAGAGAGGCAACAACGAGGGTTGAGGTAAAGGGCGTGGACGAGACAGAAGGGGTGACCCGGCGCGTCTTCAAAGCTGCAATCGGAATTACGTAAGCTGCGTGCTCGTCACGTGCTACACAGCTTCTCCACCACCTTTGGACTAGCATGCGGCGGAACACCAGCGCCCTTCGCCAGCAACATTAAACAGTTCGATAGATACGCGTCATGCACACGATTCGTGCTTGTACGAAGGCTGCACCATCTGCAGCAACGATGAAATCTACCTACTGGCCTTGGTGCCTGCATGGAGCGCTAGAACCATAGGTGAAGCATGGTGTGTCAACTGAAACAAGCAGTCGATCATGTCTATATATCAGAGACACGTCCGCTGGTCGACGCCCTTCTTGCATTGGTATTCGCTTGAAGTTGCTCCGAGCCGGATAGCAAGCTAATCGTGTCGTGTCGCGCCGCCCACCCGCAGCCTTGCAGGATCGTTTTGGCGCCGCATGCACAAACACTCGGCCCCGCTATTCGATAACTAACACGACCTTCACATTCTCCTGAGCCCTCCACACAGCCGTTAGCAAGACACACACTCCCTATATCACGCACCGGTCGTCCCCCAATCAGGCACGCACATCTTGCTCGCTACAGCACGCCTCGACCAGCAAACCAATAAACGCTGTCCTCCATTAGGACACCGCCGTGATTGGCGACCCCATCAGTCGACCCATCCTTGGGCGCCAACTCGAAACCACCTACTACCACGCTCACCTGTGCCCGGAACTGTATACGCTCGCCTGCACTCGACCTCCCTCTCTCCCTTTTTGCAGCGTACACGACGCTACACCTAGCCCATCATGGCTGACCCGTTCGCCCCCAAGACGATGAAGAGGAAGAACAAGAAGGGCCTTGCGCTCAGTGCGCCCCCACCAAAGCCTGCGCCCTCAGAGAGCGATTCGCAAGTACCGGGCAGCCTAGGAGGCGCCAAGGAGGAGACACTCGAGATTGGTGTGGAGTTTCAGTTGGACTTGAAAGCAGAGGACTTGATAGTCCTACGAGAACTAGGTTCAGGAAATGGAGGCACAGTCAGCAAAGTTCAGCATGCGGCTACCAAGGTCATCATGGCGAGGAAGGTACGTTGGGACGTTCGAATGTGGGGTAGCAAAGGAGGAAACCCGTTGACAGTCCTAGGTGATACACGTGGAGGCGAAGAACGAAGTACGGAAGCGCATCGTCCGAGAGCTACGCATTATGCACGACTGCAACTCAGACTACATTGTCGACTTCTACGGCGCCTTCCAGAACGACTCTGGCGACGTCATCATGTGCATGGAGTACATGGATGTGGGGTAAGCAACTAGCCTACAACATCGAGACGGGCAAGGGACTGACACAACATGCTAGAGCTCTGGATTGGGTATCCCGCCAGTTTGGTCCCGTCCGCGTCGACGTCCTCGGCAAGATCGCAGAAGCCGTCCTTGGCGGTCTCAGTTACCTCTACAGTGCCCACCGCATCATGCACCGCGACCTAAAGCCCTCGAACATCCTAGTCAACTCTAAGGGCCAGATCAAGCTCTGCGACTTCGGAGTCTCAAGTGAGCTTGACGGATCTATTGCCGAGACGTTTGTAGGGACAGGTACATACATGGCACCAGAACGAATCCAGGGTTCGCCATACACCGTCAAGTCGGATGTCTGGAGCGTTGGTCTCTCCATTATGGAGCTTGCTATTGGCAAATTCCCCTTCTCTGGGAGCGCAGATGACGATGAGGCTGGCGGCCCTCAAGGCATCCTTGACCTTTTGCAACAGATTGTCCTTGAGCCAGCGCCAAAGTTGCCCAAGAGCGACGCTTTCCCATCCATTCTAGAAGACATGGTTGCCAAGTGTTTGTTGAAGGATCCTAAAGAGCGACCGACGCCTAAGGAACTCTACGTAAGTAACTCACCTAGCGTACTGTAACAGTGAGATGTTCATACTTTTTCAGGACCATGACGCCTTCCTCCAAGCCGCAAAACGCACACCAGTCGATCTCGAAGCTTGGGCGACCAGCATGCTCGAACACAACAAGCGCAAATCACATCTCGCTCCATCTGTACCATCGAGTAATATCCGCGAGAAGCTGCAACAACAAGAGCCCACACCGAGACGAGGGTCAGCCGATATTAGACAACAAGAATCCTCGTCGAGGAGAGGTTCTGCTGATGTAAGGCAGGATCATGGGCCAGCACCTCCACGCCCAGCCTATCCTGCAAGAACATCTAGCAGCATCAGCCACCACAGTCAATCAAACAGCCAGTCAAGTCAAGGACAAATGTCTCTTCCCATGCGACCTGCACCCTCCACATCGAACGGATCGAACTCGAGACCGCAGTCAAGGGGGCCTGCACCGAACGGCGGTCTGCCGCCTGCGCCGCGAAGAATGTACAGCGATGTGCAGTAGCTGACCTTTATGTTTGGACAATCTTCTGAGGCGGTCATTTAGGAATGGGGAACGTGTTTAGCATCTTCGGGGTCATTTGCGCATGTACGGCTTGTACACTTCGAACTTCGGGAATTTGTGGCGGACAGACATGTAGAAGGAAGTATGGCTTGGATTCAATTCATTGGAGCGTCACCTTCTTAACTTCAACCCATCTCTTCGTTACACTCCACCAATCGCAACTGACATTACGACTGAGTCGGCTACCAGCGGTTCTATCCCTTCTCCGCAGCACGAGCTATATGTCTCACAGCCGTGTAACCGCCCATAGCACGCTCCCTTGCAGGCCCGCACAGCAAGTCCAAACCAACACGGAAACTGAGCACACGACACATTACCCCTGTTGACACTGGTCCAACATAAGGCCAGCCTGCAGCAGACATGTGGTGTGGCTTACGTACTCTTGCGCACGCGAAAAGGTCGTGTGACGGATTCCCCAATGCAAACCAAATAAACCCGCAAACTCGTGTATTGATATGCGATGCAATATAAAGCTCAAGCAGACGGGCATGTTGCCATCGGGTCTATTGTTCCGTCATATTCAGAGTGGCGTATCAGTGTTATTGTCAAGATGTTCTTGATTACTTTTCTCCTCGCTTCTCCAACGGCTTCTTTCTTTATCGCCGTATGCACTGCAATTTTGGCTGTACGCATTAGTGATAGGAATTGGTAGATGTGTCGATGGCTTGATGCTTCGAGTTTATCCTCTTCGAGTCAATCATAAGCCGAGTTGAGAAGACGCTGGCTAGGGTTGAGTATGTATTGTATGGAAAACGAAGCGTTGAACAGTTGTCTAACAAAAGTAGTTGAGTGTGTACGAAGCAGACGTTCGATCGACCTCACGAGCATCGTGTTGCTGGTTGGAGATAGACGCTAGACGCGAGGAGCTGTAGTATCATTTGGGGGTACTCTTAGATGGACTGAGGTCTTCTGGGACGGCATGCGATGGACAACGAACACAAAGTCAAAAAAGCTCACCATCAGTTGCGAGAGCTGCTACAACAGCAATTTTTCACGGCTCTCTTAAAGCGAATAGACACATTCAGCGCTCAAAAACAGCGTAGCGCATTGACTGCTACGTTATATATGGACTCACAGTAAATGTATCAATGTAGCAGATGCATAGGATCATGTTTAAACACACAGAACCAACCGGCTCTGTATGAAGGAGTGATATTAGCTAATTAGCATTTATGTGTAGAGATTCCATAAAGGAGTGTGCTGAAACGTAACGAAGAAAACAAGGAAAAAGAAGAACTCCATATCGCTATGCAAGGAAACTGTCATCCACCTCAAGTTCCACATCTGGTACCTTCACAAGCCAACGTGTCGCTCCATAGAGCTGGCTTACAACTCGCAAGTAATGGTGAAGTCGGACACATCCGTCTCCTTGGCCTTGGTGGCATCACCATCGAGGTCGACAAAGGTGACCTGGTCATTGATGCGCTCAACCTGTCCAGTAGGAATGATCAAACCAGAGGGGTCCTGAATGACGCAGAGAACATTGCCGCCAATGGGGTTGATGTTCTGCACGCTCGTAGCAATGATGCGACCGTTCTTCTGAACGGCAGAGTTGGCGAAGAGAGTGGAGAACTTGTTGGCACCAGAGTTGACCACGACTGAGCGGATTGCGTTGCCGCCTGAGACGTCGTTGGCGAGGTTGATGGTGAACCACTGCTGGGGAGCGCGAGCAGCGATTGTGGGGAAGGCGAAGGCGCCGGAGAGGAAGAGGGAAGAAGCGATGACTGAGGCCTTCATTTTGATGGGTTGATTATTGGTCGGTGGTGGTGGAGTGGTGGTAGTGAGTGTTGCTAGGAGATGAAATTGTAGAATAGAAAGTAGAAATGGAGATGTTGCTTTGAAGAGTTTGATGGTTATGAGATAAGTTTCAGATTCATGAGAATCGCTTCGATCTTTATACTTCCTATCTTTCGAGGTGCCTCTGTGATAGTTCACAACTTACGCCAGCAAACATCACGAACCTTCGTTTTGCTCTGCCTCAATGCTACGCAGCAGCGCAATAGCCTCGACGCCACGAGGCAGTTGTTGCACAGCCTGGTGAGGAGGTTGCTTGTGATGTTCACTCTGACCGTCAGCCTGTACTGCGGCCCTTTGCGATCACACATGACTGGAACGATCCTCTCGATATGCGGTCAAGATGGCGGCCAAAGAGTGCGGGTGGTGGCTGCAAGGTGCAGCTGAGAAATCATACGTACCGTAAAATGGTACGCTTCGCCGAATGCAGCTAGTGCTCTACTTGAGACACTCACCGTCAGCCACTGCTCATTCAGCTGGCTTACCGCTAATAGGTCGAACAAGCGAGTTTGAAGTCCTATATTTGGCTGCTTACCGAGATAGAGACATTCAAGTAAGATCAACGACCAATAGAAAGGAGTTGGATTACTAGCGCAATGTGGATCATGGTGCAAGAGTGAAGAGAGCTGACAGCAATACTGCATCGGGAAGCTACCGATGCGACATATCAGGAGTGGCGTTACTGGGGCTCGTAGCCAATCTTAGTGAGGCATACATTACGATTTCATTGGTAGTGTTTTGAACAAGTGATGGGATGTGTGATCTGCTCTTCATGTAATGCGTAAGAGTCAAAATGGGTGTATCAACCTTACGAGAAGATTCAGATCTTTTCGTGTCTAGTCAAAACTAGGGTAGCTGGACATTATGCAAAGCTGATCCAACAGGGTTGCTTGAAATAGGCACTGATGTTTTCTCGCTGGATGGCCTTGTCCTCAATCATCATCACAGTATACATGTGCATTCGAAAGTAAAGTAACAAGGTTTATTAACAAGAAGGGAAAATTTATATACAAAGTGATTGATCGCACTTCGCGATCCGTGTTCCGATCGCCTAGATTAGGCGCGATCAGGGGAGGTTGAGAGCTGATCTCTGATCCAAAATTAGGCCAGCTTAACCGGAGCAGACACCAGCCTTCTTAGGCTCGCAGCCACCAGCGCAGCCGTTGTACATCTGGCATTTAGTCTTAGCGTCGGAGCAGACGTTCTTGAGCGTAGCAGTGTCCTTGTAGTTGGCGTTGATTCCAGCAAGCTCACCACCCTTCTTGGCGGTGACACCCTCCATGTAGACATTACGCTTGCACTGCTTGGAGCACTAAAATAGAAGGTTAGTTGATTGTTGTGATACAAAACTGAAGTAGAGGGACTTACGTTTCCGCACGAGCGGTAGAGCTTGCCGTAGTCCTCAACGTAGAAGTTGATGATGTTGACGGTACCGCAGCCGTTGTGCTGGATGATCTTGTCCGCACCGTGGTAGGCACCACCACCGATGACCCAGGTCTGCTTACCAGCCTTGTCGTTCTTGATGGTGAGAGCGTCCTCACAGACATCCTCCCACCAAACGTACTCGAGAGTGCAGTGACCAGTGCAGTGGACACCTGTATTAATTAGTCTCGAAGTAATACAGCAGATATTCAGAAAACTTACCCTCAGCCTGGTTCTTTCCGATGATTACGTTACGGAGAGTGGCACCTTCGTGGAGGTAGAAGACGGCGTCCTTGTAGTTGCCCTCGTTCTGGCCACCGCAAGCACCGCTGCCGCGGTCGTACCTGTACCATTTACCGTCGAAGACCTGGCCGGCCTTGACCTCAATGACGGCCTTGTTGGTCTTTGTGCCAACGGCCTTAGGGACACCACCGGCGTAACCGTTGCAGGCCATGGCGGCGGGGACGAAGGCTGCAATAGCAGCGAAGACGGTAGAGAACTTCATGTTGAAGGTTTGGTTTTTGAAGCGAATGTGAGTCTAAAAGAGTGACTGTTGGAAAAGAATGGAAGTCTGAAGGATTGAATGGAATGCTCCTGGCTGATAATGATTGTACTGACGGGCCTGTCTACAATACTTATAACAACCACTTCAACACTCCTTTCGCAGATATCCTACCGTCACGACCTACAAAGCTACACAGCCAAGCTCTCTGTAATGATCTCATCTTACCACGAATGGAAGTCCCTCCATGACCGTTGCACACCTCATTCGCGGACGTCCACTTGGCGTCTTGGCCATCGAGAAGAAGCCTCCACCAACAAGAAGGACGCATCGGGAAGTGGATGTGCTAACCACAAAGTCGAATATTGATAATATGGGAACTGTTTCAAGGTCCACGTGGGATGCAGCTGGGCGAAATCCTCCTTCCGAAGGGTGCATTGTGGTGTTGTTCTGAAACGTCTAGCCCCCTCCTTTTATTCCCGGCAAACAGGCCAACCTGCATCGGGACCTGACGTGCGGTAAGTGTAAGGCTTAGCGCAGCCTTCCTGCTCGTCGGGCATTTACTCCACCATTCAATATTTCGCCGGTATTTATCTTGTGGAACGTGTGTTCGTCAATCTACAATCATGGTAATGGTGCAGTTACTGGCAGTCTTGCAAGCGCTCGGGAGGCAGCCACAACACCAGACAAGGATCCGCTGGATGGAGAGCGGTGAATCTCGACCAACTGGAGCCCCCTTTCGATCTGACTCTCAGTTGCGGCGAGGCGCGGAAAGCTCACCTCCTGTCAGCCAAGAGCCACTACACTCTTAGCGGCTACCATAACGGTCCACGGCAAGCTTGATGCTTGTCGCAGTCCTACCAAGAGCCTGGAATTGCAGTCAAGAACGAGCCGGCCCAACGGAAACAACCCACAACTCGCCATTGCGAAACAAATGGCCATGCTTGACATCACGGACAGCTGTCATAGTCCCACCACCAATTTGACAACCGTACATGCAAGTGAAGAGAATTCAATTCTGTATCATCCGAGTCTCGCCGAATGCGAGCTCGGGAATCCTTCAATGATACCGCACCGACTGGCGAAAAGAAAAAAGTGGAAAACATTGGCAAACAGGGCCAGCACGTTGTAGGTTTCAATGGTAAGATACGATCTCTAGACAACAAGGTAGATTGGCCAAGGCGGACTGTACGGGCTAGACAAAACAAGGCAGTGATGCTCAGCACGAATACTCGGAGAAGACACTCAATACTGTCTCTTGGGCAGTACCGGCTTGTGGCAGGCGTGAACCTCGAGTCGAGGGTTGCCTTCGCCACCCTCGCCGTCATTATCCGATTGCTTTGGCCATGCGTGCTTCGATGGGTATGTTCGGTGTCTGGACAAGTCGTAGTAAGTACTCAGTATTGCTGAGAAAAATCGCATCAACATCGCAGAATCTGTAAACCAAACATGAGTAGGTACTCTCAAGGTCGCAGATAAACTGCTCTAAGAATATCTGGGACGTGTAAGCAGCCGCTTTGCAGTTGAAAGACTTGATACGACAGTCAGTAACGATCTTTCGGCGTTGTGTCTAAGGACATATGCTCAAAATGTACATCATGGTAGTAGCTGGACACAGGCAAATAGAGGTCGACGTTTACCACAACATGATCTAAACAATCGAAACCGACGCGAAAGTTGGATACACAAACATTTCCTACAAGTCGCGACTGAGCACTTCTTCTTGTGCAAGCACCAGTGTCACGCTTATAGAAGCAGCAGCGACTGCATCACAGAGCTCCAGAACGATGGAACAACACGATGAGATCAAAATAAGGTTAAGAAGATCACCTCCACACCCACCAACGCGGGCCGTTGCGCATGCACAATCACGTCGTTGAGATCATCTAACGGTTAAATAGCATGTCTCAAGAGTGTCGATAGTTACCGTTTTGCCGCAAAGCGGCATGGGTGCGTTGTGGAGAAGCACGCGCGTTCGCTACCACTAGGGTACAAAATCAGGTAAAAAACACCGCCCTTTAACTAGGTAAATAACACTAAAGAAAGTCCCTTAAACACACTAGATTAGGGGTGTTTTTTACACTACTGTCTAGTTTAAAACATATCTAATATATAGGGTTTTATATAATAGAGGTGTTTTTTATATTACTTTATAGTAGTATATACTATAGTATAATTTAATTTATATCTATACTACCTACTATATAGTAGTATAATATAAAAAGTTAATATATACCCTTAGTAAGTTACTACTAGCTCTTATCTAATATATACTATATACTAGAAGATATCTATCTCTAGATAGCTATATTTATCTACTAAAAAGAGGTATTTCTTAGTTAATACCTCTCTTTAGTAGTAGA
This sequence comes from Neodidymelliopsis sp. IMI 364377, assembly GCA_027946375.1. Lineage (NCBI taxonomy): Eukaryota > Fungi > Ascomycota > Dothideomycetes > Pleosporales > Didymellaceae > Neodidymelliopsis > Neodidymelliopsis sp. IMI 364377. The sequence continues at coordinate 268,597 of JAPEUT010000002.1, forward strand.
CCTACGCAGCTCCTATAAGATTAATAATTTAATCTACTAAGATATAGAAAAAATTAGTGTTATGCTTATTAAATATCCTTAGCTATAGTAGATAGGGTGTCTAGCTAGGTAGCTTAACCTTCTAAAACCTAGTAATTCTAGCCTATTAAGATAAATTAGTTAGCTCTTTAAATAGT